>CATIWF010235923.1:0-11843 GCA_949630135.1 Balakata baccata | reverse complement strand
GTGTCAAGTTTATCTCGTGAATACGTTCACGCCAAAATCTCTACGTATGCATGTGTTTCGTGTGACAGACATTTATAAAATAAATATATTCAAATAAAATGCATGTGATAATGCATGTATGGATGGTCGAGAATGTTACACAAAGTTGTTTTGTTCAAGGGTGTAATGTATATGGGCAGAACATATGTTATTAATGGGCTTTTAAACTCAATATAATTGTTATTAAACGTAATAATTTTGCTTATTTACTTGAGTCTTCCAATTTGTGGCATGGTAGACTAGGACATGTTAATTATAATACTTTGAGAAGGTTAATTAACTTGGACTACATACCTAATTTCCATATTGATATAAAACATAAATGTGAAGTTTGTGTTGAGGCAAAACTAACTAGATCATTCTTTCAAAATATGGAAAGAGAAAGTGAACCACTTAATTTAATCCATAGTGATGTATGTGATTTAAAATTTGTTCAAACAAGAGGTAGAAACAAATATTTTTATCACATTTATGGATGATTGAACAAAATATTGTTATGTGTATTTGCTTAAGAGCAAAGATGAGGCTATAGAGAAATTTAAACTCTATAAAATTGAGGTTGAAAATCAACTTAATAGAAAAATCAAGGTTTTGAGAAGTGACCATAGAGGTGAATATGTCACACCATTCGGTGAAGTTCTTGCACAATATGGAATTATATATGAGACCACGGCTCCATATTCACCACAATCTAATAGTGTGGCTGAAAGGAAGAATCATACCTTGAAAGAAATGATGAATGCAATGCTGATAAGTTCTGGGTTGCCACAGAACATATGAGGGGAAGCCATATTATCAGCTAATTACCTTTTAAATAAGGTGCCCCATATTAAGCAAGACAAAACTCCTTATGAATTATGAAAAGGGAGAAAATCATCCTATAAATACTTACGAGTATAGAGGTGTCTTGCCAATGTGGTCGTTCCTATACCAAAGAAAATGAAAATAGGACCAAAATCAGTTGATTGCATTTTCATTGGTTATGCATATAATAGTAGTGCTTATTAGTTTCTTATGCATAAATCGGAAATTCTAATTATTCATAATAACACAATTATAGAATCAAAGAATGCGTTGTTATTTGAACATATATTTCCTTGTAAGAATTTAGAAGAGGTGAATTCGTCCATGCAACCTCTTTAGGATATTATTGGAAATAGTCAAGATCAAGTTCATGATGAAGAACTTGGTTTAGAGGATGAGCCTATTGAGATAGAGCTCAGGCGTAGTAAAAGAGCAAGGATAGAAAAGTCTTTTGGACCAGATTTTCTAACCTACATGCTAGAGGCAGAATCTCAAAGTTATAATGAGGCTATAAACTCTTCAGAAGGTCTTTTATGGAAAGAGGCTATTAAGAGTGAGGTTGATTCCATTATACAGAATCATACTTGGGAATTAGTGGATTTACCTCTAGGGATCTTCAAAAGGAAAATGAAGGTGGATGGTTCGATTGATAAGTATAAAGCTAGGTTTGTGATTAAAGATTACAGGCAAAATGAAGGCCTAGGTTATTTTGATACTTATTCCCCTGTAACCAAAATCAATTTAATAAGAATGATTATAGTGATTGATGCATTGTATAATCTAGAAATATATCAAATGGATGTAAAAACTGCTTTTCTAAATGAAGATTTAGATGAAGAGATCTACATGGTACAACCTAAAGGGTTCATTGTCTCAAGACAAGAAAGAAAGTATATAGATTTGTTAAATCACTGTATGGTTTGAAGCAAGTGCCTAAGCAATGGCATGGGAAATTTGATAGTGTAGTGCTATCTAGTGGCTTCAAAATCAATAAGTGTGAAAAATGTGTTTATGTCAAATGCATGAGTGATGGTTATGTCATATTATGTTTATATGTTGATGACATGCTCATTGTTAGTAGTAATGACAAGATGGTTAAGTCTACCAAGGATATGTTAAACTCAAAGTTTGATATGAAAGATATAAGACTAACAAATGTGATTCTAGAAATTAAAATTACTAGAAGGTCAAATGGGCTGACCTTAAGTCAAACTCATTATGTTGATAAAATACTTGGTAAATTCAACAAGGATGATACCAATATTGCTAGAATACCATTGGACTTGAGCCTCCATCTATCAAAGAATAGAGGAGAAAGTGTGTCTCAAGTAGAATATGCACATGTAATTGGCAGTCTGACGTACTTAATGAGTTGTACAAGACCAAATATTGCTTATTCAGTGAGTCAACTGAGTCGATATACGAGTAATCTAAGGCTAGATCATTGGAAAGGAATTGTAAAAGTACTTAGGTACTTAAGGTATTCTCGTAATTATGGACTACAGTATACCAGATATCCAGTTGTACTAGAAGGTTAAAGTGATGCTAATTGGATTTCTGATATAAAAGATTCAAAATTCACTAGTGGTTATGTATTTACATTAGCTAGTGTAGTTGTGGCTTGGAAATCTTTTAAACAAACTATTATAGCCAAATCTACAATGGAATATGAGTTTATTGCATTAAACAAAAGTGCTGAAGAAGCTGAATAGCTACGCCATTTCTTAGAAGGTATTCCAAAATGGAAAAGTCTCATGCCACCAATATGCATACATTGTGATAGTCAATCTATAATTGGAAGGCATAGAGTAACATGTATAATGGTAAGTCTAGACATATTCATCGTAGAGATAATACCATTAGGCAACTGCTCCCAATAGGGGTTATTGCTATTGATTATGTAAAATCGAAGGATAACATTGCATATCTACTAACCAAAGGATTAAATCGATAGCAAGTTTATAAATCATCAAGAGGAATGTGACTTAAACCTGTAAGAGTATAATAAGTCGATACAAAGGAAAACCCTACCTAGCTGACCAAAGATCCCAAGTTCTAGGTTCAATGGGATAACCTAATTGTAAAGACTTGGAAAGATCACTATGGGGGATAAATAAGTGAAGATTAAAAATGAGGTTAAACTATGCTTTTAATGATACATTTGTGTAAGGTATCACCTATGTGGGAATGAAGTTGGGCTGCTTCAATGGAGAAGGTGTTAAATTCAATTCTCTATAACTCTCGTAGAACCAGGTAGATGTTTAGGGTCAAAATGAACATAATAATGAGAACTGAATTATGTCAAAAAAATTCCTGTGTGGACTGTATCATATTTATTCAAGTAACTGAACAATTCAATAACTTCATGTTAACTAAATAGTGGGTAAATTAAATATACTTTCATAAGGGAAGGTTCAAAGGGTAACACTACCTATCATGTGCTACTTTCGATCGTCAAACTCTATCACATAGTAAGGCTTTGTTCCTATCACTTTTTCGCCCAATTTTATTCATGTGGGGGATTGTTGGAAAAATTGTGATTATGAGCCATTTTGATATGGTAATACGGGTGGGTCCCATAACTCAATTTTGGGAGAAAGACCCAGATATGTGTTCCTTGACATGAGAACTATGAATTAATATATTCATATGCTTAAAATGGAGAATTTGTAAATAGAAATTGAAGCTCAAAATAAGCTCCTTACTAAGGAGATATAAAGAGGAAAAGTGATAGTGGGAGTTGTCCCACATCACTAAAATATAAAGTTGGACTTGTGTTTATATAGTAAGATACATTCCTATATGGGTAAGAAAGTAGCATGGAAGGCTCTCTCTCATGCGCTCAGGTACAAGGGGGTGCAAATCCATGGTTCGGGATAGGCTGATGCATGGGTGTGCGATCTGCGTACACGAATATCGGGTCGAAATCCCATGGTCTGGACCAAGCTAATTTTTACATTTTCTTTTATTTCTGGAAATTGAAGGACACAACGACATACCCGTGTCATTTGACATGACTAAGTGTCTGGCATGCCCGTGTCATTTGACATGACTAAGTGTCTGGCATGCCCGTGTCATTATGTATATATAGTGTTGATTCTACACGTTTGTGTCGTTTCACACGGTCATGCTTCTGACTCGCCCGTGTCGTTGTGCTGTAGTGTGTACATGGCTAATCCAGATGCCTGTGCCGTTTGTTTTCTAGATTTGTCTTTTGAACATCTTGTCTTTTGGAATCTCATTTTCTGATGTTTCAAAGATTAAATTCACCATTATTTGAATGTTACAAATGCATTATTGGCAACCTTTAAAGAGATTAATCACAATTAATATCATGTCTCCTCCATCTAGTATAAATAAGAGTTCTTAGGTTTTATTGAATAGTTTTTTTTTGTCTCTTATGGGGAAAATCTTCTTCTTCCATTTTCTTCTTCTTCTCAACTGATAGAGACTGTGACATATAATCAATTTGATGTAAGTGGTTATTGTGTGTTCAACATCTACTTGATATTTGTTGTATCCTAGGAGACAAACGCCAGTTTTCCTAAATACCGTTGGTAAGAGGCAAATTTGTCTTAAGTACATTGTATGGAACACAGGTCTTAAATTTCTTCTACCTTCCTCTTGTCATTTTATTCGAATATTGAATTAACCATAATCCTAGTTTGTAACATTTTTCTCTCTCTAAACTCATATTTTTCTCTCTTTTAGGAGCTTAATAGGGTCACAAATGGAGGGTTAGGGTTTTGAAGAAGGGTAGATGGCACAAGGTGGGTGAAAATGAAGAAAATAGGGTGATTAGTGGATAAGGGATGCATTTCTACAATTTTTGACTTTTATACTAAGATTAAATTTGTGGGTCCTACTAATTAAGTTAATCCTTCTTCCTATTGGTTCATTAACTTAATTAATCTCAATTATTTCTTAATTATGTGAAATTTCTCTTCGGCCCCAAATTTTTCTCCTTCTTACAAATTTTTTCCAACAATTTCAATAATATTGATTTTGTCCATAGAGTGATTTTAAATTTTTCCTAATTCTTGAACCAATATTTTAGTTCCCATATAATAATATCCCTACTTATTTTCCCTTATAATTTATTATTTTTCCATAGGTCCAAATTTAGACTCCAGTTTGATCATGATCAGGGCCTAAATCGCCAGACATTACAAGCTTAAGTCGATAATCATTATTCATGCATTCCATACACACCTAACATGCATTCTCTAATGCATAAAGTAAGGTAAAATAGAAAATGACAATTTTGGATTCAAATTGAAATACTGATTACAACATTTGAACTGAAATTGCCTATTTTTGTTGATTAGGTTTATTTCACTTTGTATGCAATTTCCATATGGATGTTAATCCTTTAATCATATTAACATTAAAATTCCTTATTTCCATAAATTAATTCAAAATTAATTTACTTTAAGTCTAAATTATAATGATGTCAAAATTAAACAATTCAATTATATCATACACACTACTATCTAGTCATACTAAAAATGAAATTACTCAAATTAAATTGATTCAAAAACAAAACCAAAGAATTCCCATAAATTCCAATAACTTAAATCATCAATCTAATCATCCGTAGGTCAGCTTAAGCCATTCAAAACAATTTAGAACAAGCCAAATCATTAAGCCTAACAAACCGACACACAAAATACTCAAATCGACACATTTGTCAACTATAGTCATTTTAGAAATTCTAAATTGAGAAAAAAATATTTTGGCATGTATTCAACATCAAAATAATATCATAATTATCCCATAAATTTAGTATAAAGGTTCTAGAACCGAAATTCATAAATACAAAAATTTGCAAACCAAACAGCTCGATCTGGGCATATAAAATAGTATGGTTTTTGTCTCTTGTTTACAAAATTAATTAAAACGAATTTAATTAAAACCTTGGAGCTATCCAAATGTTAAAATACATTCTTAACTTGTTAAAATAATGTTCATATAATCGCATTACAAAAACATATCAAACAGCCCCATACAACATCACCAGGTCATGCAACACCTAGTGTTTAGCCACTTTGATCATAAATCTAAATATCATTAATTAAATCATATTCAATCCAATTTTTAATCATAATTATATCCCTTAATCATCTCATGATTAGATTGTGAAATAAGAATAAAATGAAAATGAATTTACAATCAAAATAAATTTTAAAAACAATATAATCTAAAAATTGCCAAATTCAAGCAATCTAATTGCATTTTCAATTAAAATTATTTTTGATGGGCATAAAAGGGCTTTGATACATATTTTGAGTTTTAATCATGCATCTCACACAAGAACACAATGGAAAAATAAAATTTTACAAAATCTAAAACCTTAGAATCGACTTATGTCATTAAAACTAATTAACCAAACTAAGCTTGAAGATGATTACCTTTATGATCTTTGGAGTTTTAACTTCGATTCCTCTTCTTGTCAGGTCATCACAAACTATAGAAATCTAAATAGAAAGCCTCTAATAGTATCCAAGCAAAGATCAAAGAACAAAACCCTCAAAGTGATGGCTTGTGTGGTCACTTTGTGCTAGCAAGATGAATACATTTGTGTTTACGAGAAAACTGAAATTAACTCTTAACTTTTGATTGTAGCTTATGGAATTCTGATGAAAAATAGTTTATATGTGTTTCCAAAAACATCTTAGGGTCTAGAGTCCCACTCTACCCCAAAAACCACTTCAAAAATCAAAATGCCATGAAAATAAGCTGCCAGAATGCCCATTATCTGCACTAGATTGCTAATAGGGAAGCTGGCATACAACTTCCGCTGGGCAGTGACACGCTCGTGTAACCATTAACATAAGCTTGCTGTGTGTGGTGCAGCTACTACTGTACAGTGACACGCTCGTGGCACAAGTGGTACAACAATTGCTGCACCATGACACACTCGCGCTGTTTCCATGACACAAGTGTGTCACCAATGAGATGCTTGTTAGAGAAGTGCCCTAAGGGCAACCACCTTTAGCACTTTTGTACATGTTTTTTAATTAATAAAAGACATTTTCATTAATTTAGTATTCATTTGATATATGAATTGATAGTGATCTTAAATCAATTAATGAAGTCCTTGATATATAACATAGCATGAAGGAAATTATGATGAGATCATGATAATGAGATTCTTATCATGTGTAATTATGTTAGTATCTAAATTATCCCTAGTCATAGGATTAATGAGATGAGACATTATTAATCCGGATAGACTAGCTTATATTATATTCCTTGATTAGATCAAGTAGTAGATCTCATAATCTGTAAGCATGAGATGTTTAGAGTTAACATGTGGATGCTTGCTAAGAGTAGCCAAGTACAATGGATGACCATCTATGAGACAATCATATGGATATTGTATTCAAATGTCAAAGATAGTCTCATCATAGTAATGGTGGAAGTATCCTTAGACTTGAGATACTCAAGGATATCTTGGATACTGATTTTGTACTTTGACTCTATTCCTTGTTACCTTATAGAGGTAGCTCATAGGGTGGTGATTGGGTACAGCTTGAGGTATTCAAAGGTAATTGGATAACTAACAAAGGATTCACCACTTTGAATAGAGGGAGTGTATACCCATTGCCACTTATCGGGACATTACTCGGAATCTTTGGCCATAGTGGAAATGTCATGAAGATGGTCTTCAGTGACATGTCTAATAGAGTAATTAATCTCAAGATAAGATCCAACATCACTTGGGCTAGGAGTGACGTAGTCAGTCTAGCGGGAGTTGACACATTGTACATACTCTAAACCAAGTGGGGTATAGAATGCTGAAAGGATAAATTGCACATAAACTGTCTATGGAAAGGTTCGTAGTCAAACCATTGACTTTTTGGTTACTTAGGGGTCATGATGTGTTGTTAGATACCACTCATGACCTGCTTAAATTAATTAGTAATTTAAGTAGCTAACATAACCAGGAACCTAATGGGTCACATGCTTTGAAGATATGAAGAATGAGTAAAATGGCTTTAGATGTGATCCAAAAATATAAGAGATATTTCGGGTCAGATCGCAGAGAAAAAATCACTCGAGGGGGTGATGGGCTCATGCAGGCCCAGGCGGGTTGCAGCGGTCACTTGCTCACAAATGCTTCTTAATTGGCCATTGATGGCCATTATGTGTATAACCCCTCATTTTCTCCTCTCTTAATTTTTGGTCAATGAAACTAATATTCTTTTGGATCTAAAAGACTCCTAAAAGACAAAAAATTGACAAGGAAAAATTTTTGGAGACATCAAAAAAATTAAAGAGTTTAATTTTTCTCTCAAAGGAACATACATCATTGCTAGCACTTTGAGATGTGTTCAAGCCATCTCCCTAATGGTTTCATTCCCTCTTCTTTGTTTGGATATTATTAGAGACAATCCAAGATTGGATTGTTGCGGTTTGTTACAACCCAACAAGGTGAGAAGTTGAAGAAAAATCAAGAAATTATAAATATATAATTTCTGAATTTTGCTTTGTTAAATTAGTTTTAATTGGCACAAGCCTATTCTCTTGTTTCAGGTTTTGAAAAATTTTAAATTCCACTATGTAATATGGATGTGATACATGCTCAACACCCTTCATTGGTATCAGAGCCTCCTTGTGCCCATTAAAATTAATTTTAATTTAAGGTGCAATTGGATGACATGATTTTGATAATTTTGGATCTTTTAATTAATAAAATTGAAATTAATTTGTAAAATTTGTTTTTCATATTTTTCTTTATATGATCTAATCATGAGATGATTGAGGATGATTATATTGATTGAAAAATAGTTTGAATATGATTCAAATAATTAATTTCGAACTTATTACAAAATTGTTGAAAATTGCATAATTGATAAACATGTGATGTTAATTGGCTTCATTATTGGGGCTGTTCATTTTTTTTTTTTAATTTGATTATTGAAATCTTATTTAGATACATTGAGAATGTGTTTAAGCTTTTGGAAATATCCAATAATTAATTAAAAATTATTTTAATTCATTTTTCAAACAAACACCGAAACGGGGCTGTTTTGGATACCTAGCGAAACTATTTTTTTGATTTTTTTGTATGTGAATTTTTCATTTTCAGCACCTTGAAATATTTTTTATATGATTAAAAATATGTTATTTTGATGTTAGATATATGCTAAAATCAATTTGCTTGAATTTAATTTATCAAATTAATTCTAAATGGTAAATGAGTCGTTTTGAACGTCTTATGTGTTGGTTCATTTGTCTTAAAGATTTTGGCTTGTACCAAAATTATTTTGATGAACTTGAGCTGACCTAAAGATGCTTAGAATGATGATTGGAAGTTTCAAAAATTTTGTAAATTTTTGGAAATTAATTTAAGTTGAGCAAATGACATATCTAGTATGACTAGAAAGTGACATGTATGTTAAAACTAAATTGTTTAATTTTTGACATCATAATAATTTGATTTTAAGGTGAATTAATTTTGAATTAATTCTGGAAATATGGAATTTAATTTAATTTGATTAATTATTAAATTCCACATTAAAATGATATACAAAACTAAATTGACCGAAACAACAAAAGTATGCAATTTCGGTTCAAGTATTGAATCAACTTTCAATTTTGTAATCCAAAATTATCACTGCCTATTTTATTTTAATTTTATGCATTAGAAAATGCATGCTAGGGATGTATGGAAAGACATCATGGATGATTATGGACTTAAGCCCAATATGATAGAGCATACATGATTTTGTGTTATAGTAAATAAGGTCTGTGTGTCCTTGTCTATCTCTTCTTTCTTATATATTTCTTTTCTCATCTTACTCCCCTCAAATATAAATTGAGGTTTTCTATATTTGAAATATGTAATTAGATTATATAGGATTAGGAAAGAATTGAGATGCAATGGAGCAAGAAGCAAAGGAGATAGGGCCATAAACAAGAAGACTTAAAAGTACAAATTTGATTTCTATTTTTGGGTTGTAATTCATGCATATACCTAGATAAGACCTAGTCAATCTCTTTATAGCTAAAGAGATTGATTTTAGTATGTCCATAATCATGTCATATAGTTAATGTAGCTATCTTTATATATCAATGTGATGAACGTATGATATATATAAAGCATGCAATAATAACATGATGAGATTAATTTAACAAAATCCCTCGCTAAATAAACAATTATGCCTTACGCCTTCCATTAATGTGGGGTGAACTAGAGTTTTTCTAGAGTTAGATTGAATTGCCTTAAACAATTATTTTCGAACCATTGAAAATAAATTTCATGATTAATGGGTTGGACTTAACCAATATCATTGATTTGTTGGATTTGTGCCAAGGTCAATGAGTATTAGAGGCGAAGTTGGGTAAGTGTACATGAGATGTGCACATATCAAGATTTGATAACCCAATGTGTGTGCACACATCAATTAGTTGATAGCACAAGATTTGATAGTTGTACGGAAATGCAATTGGTATGGATTAGATACCTACCAACTAAACTAAGGATGGTTTGTTGAGTTGCTTCAAGGTCATTCTTAACAAATTGGATATCAACCCACTAGGAGAACTTCCATATAGGTTCTCTCAGGATCATAGTGAGAGCTATTGACTCACAATAAAATAATGGGAGTTATAATGCAATTTATTAAAGACCTAATAATCGTGCATTTTCACATACATTCTAACATCCTCTTTTTACATCTAGGTTGCTAGAATCACCATCATGGTATCAAGTGTGAATTTGCGATCACTAATGGAGTCAAACAAGTTGACTGGGCCTAACTTCTTGGACTGGCTTAAGAATTTGAGAATAGTTCTCAAATACGAGAAAATGGGTTATGTCCTAGATGAAAGGCTTCTCGATCCCCCTGCTACTGATTCTTCTAAAGATGTTTAGAAAGCATACAAAAAGCATCTCGAAGATAATGAGATGGCAAGTTGCATTATGCTTGCCACTATATCGGCTGAGTTGCAAAAGCAGCACAAGGCAATGGATGCTTACACCATAGTTTTCCATCTAAGAGAGCTATTTGATGAGCAAGCATGATCCAAAAGGTTCAAGATCTCAAGGCAGCTCTTCCACTCTAAGATGGTTAAGGGGACATCTCCAATGCAATATGCATTGAAGATGAATGGCTATATTGAGAGGTTGGCCACCTTGGGTTTTGTGATGGATCATGAATTAAGTATTGACTTAATTCTAATTAGTTTAACCGATAGTTATGCACATTTTGTGCTTAACTATACGATGAACTAGATTTCCACCACTATTCTTGAGCTGATCAACATGCTCAAGATAGCTGAGCCATCTATCAAGAAGGATAATATGGCTGTGATGCTGATAAATTCTTCTAATTCTAAGAAGAAGAATAGCAAGAAGAAGAAGTCCATGAAGCCAAAAGGAGGCTTGGCTAAGAAGAAGGCCAAAGAGACTGCCCCAAAAGGGACTTACTTCCATTGTGGCAAGGATGGCCATTGGAAGAGGAATTGCAAAGCCTACTTGGAGTCTCTGAAGAAGAAGGCATCTAATGCCCCATCTACTTCAGGTATTTATTTCATTGAGGTTAATACTGTTTCTAATAATAATATATGAGTATTAGATACTGGTTATGGCTCAAACATATGCACTAATATGCAGGGCCTAAGGAATAATAGGCAGCTCAATAAGGGAGAGTCGGACCTGTACGTTGGAAATGGAGCAAGGGTTGCTACATTAGCTGTAGGAACTTATGTATTGACCCTCCTTAGTGGGCTTACTTTAAATTTGGACAATTGCTTTTATGTACTTACTTTAACTAAAAACATTATTTCTATTTCTAGTTTAAATAAAGATGGTTTCCATTTGGCTTTTAGTAACAATTGTTGTTCTATCATATTGAATGGTATTCTTTATGTTAGTGGTACATTATGCAATGGTATATACATATTAGATATGTCAAATCCAATTTTAAATATCAATGACAATAAGAGGCATAAACAAGATTTGTTAAAATCATCTTATTTATGGCATTGTC
>CATIWF010235910.1:0-13434 GCA_949630135.1 Balakata baccata | reverse complement strand
ATTGATTAATTTTAACTATTTCTCTTATTTATAATTTTAATTAAAGTGTTAATTAAAATTATAATAATTTAATTAAGTTGTTAATTAAATTAATTATAGTGGTATATTAAAGTAATTACCACTATAATAGAAGAGAAGATTGATTTTATGATTAATGATGGTAGCTAAAAATGAGCTATACAATTATTGCACCATTATTGTATCATAAATCAAAATTAAAAAAAAAAAAGTCTTCGTCTGTAAACCTCATAAATGAGGTTGAAATTTTGAGTTTGGCCTTTGGCCTTCATCTACCTCTAAATCCTCTAATCTCCTTTCTCTTTTTCCTTAATCATTTTTTTATATGCTTCTTCATTTTGGTAAAAGCTCATTCGTCTGGTTCATTTTGTTTTCTCCGAACAAAATTTGTTTTGTTTTTGAAATTTTTTCTTTCTTTCATATGATATGAGCATTGAAAGAAAATATTGAGAAAAAGTTTCTAAAGAGTTAGTAGCTAAGAAATTTACTAGAAGGAGAAATTTGTGATCATACATCTAGGACTAGCAAAAGGAGTTTCATCAACGCAAACAAAACTTTTGGTCTTTTTGCTTGATTTGTACCTTGGTGATCTCAGTAATAAAAGGTTTGTCATAATCCTTTTATTTTTCCATTTTGTTTTTTAAATCATGGGATGATCTTGGCAAAATGAATTTTATCCATAAAAGTTAACAAAATATGTTTTGTTAAAAGTTATGGATAAATGCTCAAGATTAATATGAAAAGTGTGTTTTCATGTCATGCAATATTTGATTGCATGTTTCGGTAAAATTAAAAAATTTTGAAATCTATAATTTTGACCGAGACCTAGAGCTCCCCTCAATCCAAATAAAAATAAATGCTTCCGCTGCCAGCCAACACTCAGTTGGCCTATGAGACACGCAACGTCACTATACAGGTTAAATGTGTTTAATATTCACAAAATAATGAGGATTTAGCACATGAGATACGCCACGTTACTCTTTATCTATTGTGAGGTACAATACTCTTCTCTTGATATTTTGGTACGGTTCTATATATGAATGGATATGTATTTTTGTTTTCTCCGAACAAAATTTGTTTTGTTCTTGAAAAATTTTCTTTCTCTCATATGGTATGAGCATTGAAAGAAAATATTGAGAAAAAGCTTCTAAAGAGTTAGTAGCTAAGAAATTTGCCAGAAGGAGAAATTTGTGATCATACATCTAGGACTAGCAAAAGGAGTTTCATCAACGCAAACAAAACTTTTGGTTTTTTGCTTGATTTGCACCTTGGTGATCTCAGTAATAAAAAGTTTGTCATAATCCTTTTATTTTTCCATTTTGTTCTTTAAATTATGGGATGATTTTGGCAAAATGGATTTTATCCATAAAAGTTAACAAAATATATTTTGTTAAAAGTTATGGATAAATGCTCAAGATTAACATGAAAAATGTGTTTTCATGTCATGCAATATTTAATTGCATGTTTCGGTAAAATTAAAAATTTTTGAAATCTATAATTTTGACCGAGACCTAGAGCTCTCCTCAATCCAAATAAAAATAAATACTTCCGCTGCCAGCCAACACTCAGTTAGCATATGAGACACGCAACATCACTATACAGGTTAAATGTGTTTAATATTCACAAAATAATGAGGATTTAGCACATGAGATACGTCACGTTACTCTTTATCTATTGTGAGGTACAATACTCTTCTCTTGATATTTTGGTACGGTTCTATATATGAATGGATATGTTTCTACCAATAGCTGGTAAGTTAGAATTGTATAAGAATAAAATAGTTTCACAATTCGATCCGTAAAAAATGATGACTACAAGAATCGTGTTTTATTTCTACTTTATTAATGCTAAATCTTCATTATTATTATTATTATTATTATTATTGAAATAGTTTATCAAACCTTATACTAATTTCTTTATTATGAATGAATTCAATAGTGCTATTATTAAAAAAAATAATTTACATATTGTCTTAAGTTTTGTGCTATATTAATTAGCTATCGGAATTATGAATTGATAAAAAAAAAAAAACAAATACTATATCAACTTTGGACAAAAAATATAGACCGCACTATATTTCAATCTACAAAGGAAGAAATATAGACCGCACTATTCTTAATTCAATCCACAAGATGATTACCTATTTATGCACTTTGTTTGGATTAGTTGATAACAATAGATCGTGGCTAATAGCCTAATATCAAACAATTGTCGGGAGTTGATGTGTTGAATATTCATTTAATTTAAATTTTTTTTTTCTTCTGAAAAAGAATATACTTTAATGGTGCTATAAAAACAAAGGTAATTATTTTTTTAAAAAAACTATATTTTAATAAGGATGACAACGAAAATTGCCCTATAAATAAAATTAATTTAATTTTAAACTGCCCTTATCCATTTGAAACATGTTTATTATCACTCTATTATTATCTGTATTAGTCTCAAATTCCTATTAAGAGAAAGACTATCAATGCTTTCCGATGTATTTTCCACTCTATAGTTTTGATAAAAACAAAAAACAAAATAAAAGACATATGTATCTTTATTTATAAAATATTATTAATTTTTATAATAAAAACTAATATTTTATTAAAAAATGAGGGATATATTCTTTTTATATTAAAAATGTAGGGTAAAAAATAAATAAAAAAATATTGACAGCATTCTTCTTCCTATTTAATCTTCAAGGTTATTATAGTCCAAAAGTATTTCCACATCCATATTTTTACTTATCCCAATTAGGTAGTGTTTAGCATTGAGTTTCCAAAAAAATTGCTTTTGGAGAAAGGAAATTTTATATTTTTAATTTTTTTTTTAAAACTGTTTTTAATAGAAATAGATAAATAAATATTTTTTCTAAAAAAAAATTCAAAAAATCATTCAAATAAATTAAAAAAATTCAAAACTTAATTTTAGGACACTTAACATCAATTCCAAACACCATTTATATATTTTAGAAAAAAGTTAAAAAAGTACAAATTGTTTCACTGCTTTTTGCAATTGAACATTTATCATTTTTTCTTTTTTATCAATTGTAAACCTAACATTTAAAATTTTTCAATTGAGTACTTCCATTCATTTTTTCACCCAAAATCTAACATCTAACAAATAAAAAAAAAATTTGTAACTGAATTTTTCAAGGAAATTCGTTGTGTAAGAATTTTATTAATTTTTAAAAAATTAATGAATTTTGTTCTTAATTTAACTCAAATAAGGCAGCATATAATTAGTCTTGAATCAAGTTACGCAAGATACAATTCAAATTGAAGAATAACAATTATGGATCTATTAAAATTACTAAAATTTCTTATATTCATTGTTAACAAATTAATTTATAGAAATAAATGTATGACCAAATTATGAAAGAATATTACTAATTTAAAATTAAATTTTTTAGCAAATTTAGTAATTTCAAAAAATTAATCAATGTATGTACAGAATTACAAAATTTTCAATAATATTTATTATAATGATTCACTTTTTAGTTTTTATAATATTTAGAGTCCTATGTTATTCCTTTTTTAAAAATATGAATTTATTTTTTATTCTATATTTTTTTTATTATTTGGATATTAAAAACAATTTTTTTACTATTTTATTTGTTCCTAATGTGTCAATGTTTAAGATTCTTAGAATAATCTTCTTTCTATTTTTTTATTTACTTATTTAAAAAAATTATTTTTTAGTTATAAAAGTTAAAATTTCAAGAATATTGTAGCTTTACAAAATTCCCTCTCAATATATATTTGATGTAGAAATATATTAAATAAAATATATAATTTTAATGATATAAATTAATTTTTAAAATAAAATAAAATAAATTTTTATTATTAAATATTGAATTAAAAGGGAATCACTACTTTCAAATAATTCACATTCGAATAGTCTTCTTCAATTGTAATTGATAAAAAGAAAAAAAAAAGAATTATTTATATTATAATTAAAAAATGGATAAATTTTATTATTATTTTATTATTTATTTAATAATAAGCGTTATAATACTAAGTAAAAAAATAATAATAATAAAATAAAAACAACTGTCTTCTTTCTTTGATGCTGTTCGCTGTCGTAAGTTATAAGCCACATTCAGTGTTTGCTTCCTTTATATCGCAATTCACAAGTTATTTCGTGTTCCTTAATCTTTTCTCCTTTCTCTCTTTTAATGTCACAAAGGACTATGCTCACTCTCTCCAATCTCATATAACTTCATTACTTCTGATTCTTTTACATATTTCATTTGCTGTATATTCGGTAATATTTAACAAATAATTCTTCAACAGAACCATCTTTCTGATTTATTTTAGTTTCAAAAGAAAAACAATTATTAAAAATGTCAATTTCCTCTAAACTAGCCATTGATGATTCCTCAACCAGTCGGTTCTACAACAACAGCAAGAAGCAAGATTTGAAAGAACTCGATCTGGGTTCACCTGTATCGCCATTAACGATTCGCACTTCTCTCAATAATGCTACTGCCGTCACTCCATCAAGCAGCAATTCTAGCTCATCTGGTTCAGTCTGCAGCACTAAAACTACCCATTTGTCCAAGAGACCTGAAAATGGCGCAAACTATCACTCCGATGATCTCTCCGGGCTATCGGACACCAGCCCAGCTCGGCCTGGAACTAACATTTCCAGTTCCAGCGTCCGTAATTTTCGACCGGTTCATCGAAGATCTATGTCGGCTGGAGCCCCACTGATCTACTCTGGTTCAAGTTTTGGCTTTGCTAACAATGGCAGCAACTATGGTAATACTAATAATGGAGCAACTTCTGTTTCAACAAGTTCGGGCTCTAGTATTCTGCCTAGTGGCAACATTTGCCCATCAGGAAAAATCTTGAAAACTGGGTTAGTATCTCGCGCCGCAAATAAGACGGAAATCTTAGGCACAGGATCGGGGAACTATGGACCCGGAAACATTATTCGCGGCGGATGTGGCGGTGGTGCTAAATCGGCAAGCGGAGGAGGTAATGGTAGTGGTGGTGACCCAGAGGAGTTGAAGAAAGCAGGTAATGAAATGTATAGGAAAGGGAATTTTGTAGAAGCTCTGGCTTTGTATAATAAAGCAATATCATTAGCTCCGGAGAATGCAGCCTACCGGAGTAATAAGGCGGCGGCTCTCACGGCAATAGGGAGGTTGGGAGAGGCAGTGAGGGAATGTGAGGAAGCTGTTAGACTAGACCCTCTTTATGCCAGGGCTCGTCAAAGGTTGGCCTCTCTATATCTTAGGTAAGTCAATTTTCTTCTTGTTTTTTATTTTTTGATTTTATGTAAGTCAATTTAAATTCTACAAAGATTATTGTTTTGGTTTATTTAATTATTTGAATACATGATTGTAATCGGTCTGTGTTTCTCTGGTTCTTGGAGAAGATCGGATTTTTTTCTATGGGATTCTGTTTCTCTGATTCTGTGATTGGCTTCTTCTTTATTTTCTAGCTCTAATTGAAGTTCTCTACTTTTTTTTATTGGTGATATAGGAAATTATTTCTGATTTTTCTCCTTTTCAAGAATCCGTGTACGACATTTTATATTCATCAGATGATTGGATCTGTTTGTGTTACTACATGTTCCGGTGTTTGAGGAAGGAACTAAGAAGTTAGGATCATTTACTTTGGATTTGGGGTCTTAGATTCTTTTATATTGTTTGTTCTGCAGAATAATATAGCTTGATTATGGAGTTATGCTGAAGCCTTTCTCAATTCCTATTCCCTTTTATGTAACTTTCCCTTTTCGAACTCATGCTGAAGACATCATTGGGTCTTTTGTCATGCTTGCTATGTTTCCATTTTCCATTTGGATTTCACCGATTGTGGTCCTGGATGATTGTGCTAGTTTTTTTGTTGGGTTCTATTGTTATGCATTAATTATCTTTTACAGAACCATCAATTGAAAATCCTTTAACCATGTGGATTTTGTCAGGTTAGGGCAAGTCGATAGTGCTCGTCTCCATTTCTCCTTTTGTAGGCAACAAACAGATCCAACTGGGTTGCAGAAGTTGCAGTCTTTGGAGAAGCATATAAATCGATGTGCAGATGCCCGCAAGGTTGGTGATTGGAAGGGTGCACTTAAAGAAACTGAAGCAGCCTTAACTATTGGAGCTGACTATTCCCCTCAGGTATTATCCATGGTGTCTTTAATATGATTACACGATTCTGTTCCAAAAGGGCCAACTTTGGATTGCTTAACTTGTTAGGATGTAATTTACAGCTTATTGCTTGTAAAGCAGAAGCCTTTTTAAAACTCCACCAGCTTGAAGATGCAGATTCAGCATTATCAAATATCCCTGAGCTTGAATATTATCCTCCTCAAGCAAAGTTCTTCGGTATGGTTGCTGAAGCTTATGTGTCTTATGTCCAAGCTCAGATTGACATGGCATTAGGAAGGTGAATTTTTAAAATGAAGTTCAATTTCAAAATATCTTTTCCTTTTTCACTTCTCTTTATGGGATGAATAAGAGCATATTATAGATTTGTTGCAGATTTGAGAATGCAGTTTTAGTTGCTGAGAAGGCTGGGTTGATTGATTATAGTAATGTAGACATTGGTATGGTGTTAACCAGTGTGAAAATGGTGGCCAGAGCTCGTAATCGTGGTAATGATCTTTTCAGTGTTGGAAAATATGCAGAAGCCAGCTCAGCTTACGGGGAAGGCCTCAGATATGATGCTTCCAATCCAGTTCTCTATTGCAATAGAGCTATTTGTTGGTCTAAGCTTGGCCTCTGGGAAAAATCAATAGAGGATTGCAATCAAGCTCTTAAAATCCAACCAAACTATACAAAAGCCTTATCCAGAAGGGCTGCCTCAAATGGAAAGGTGAGGTTCATCTGTGTGTTGTTTGTGCTCGTCTACATGCTAATGCTGTCACAGTTCTGCAATTGGATCTCAAATCTTTTGTTCTTCTGTTGATTATTTATCAGTTACTATACTTTTTGCAATGTTCAGCTTGGTCGGTGGGCAGAAGCTGTTAAAGATTATGAGGTCTTGAGAAAGGAATTACCTGGGGATTATGAGGTTCTGGAATCTTTACACCGTGCGCAGATTGCATTGAAAATATCTGATGGAGTTGAAAATACAAAATTTAGGGGTGAGGTAGAAGATGTCTCCAGTCTCGATGAGTTCAAAACTGCAATTTCATCACCCGGTGATCACTTCTAGCCTTGATCTTTTCATGATGATCACTTAGCAATCACTTCTATTTTTATCTGAACTAGATTTTGAAATTTCCAGGTGTTTCGATAGTTCATTTCAAAGCAGCATCTGACGAACAATCTGAGGATATATCCCCATTTGTAAACGTGCTTTGTGTTCGCTATCCGTCTATTCATTTTTTTAAGGTAAGTGCTTATGGTATGTTTTCTTTTAAAGCTAATGAGGTCATTTGCTTTCATTTCACATCACTATTATATATCTAAGGCTATTACATCTACACTACTACAGCATGTCCATCAAATTGAATGCTACAAAGTGTTCACTTTTGTTGGCATGTAAAAGTCATTCTCTTATTGTTTTTAATCAGATAAGCATCAAGGTTTCTGATGGTTAGAAATTAAGTGTAGGACTATATTCGATTTCATTGACATAAGTATTAAAAATGATATTGATGGAAGGTGGATGTGGAAGAGAGCTTAACAGTAGCAAAAGCAGAGTGCATAAAAACTGTTCCAACATTCAAGATTTACAAGAATGGAGACAGGGTGAAGGAGATAATCTGCCCGACCCATCAGTTCTTAGAGGATTCGGTGAGGAGTTGTGTTCTATAGATCAGAAAGAACTCATGTTTTCTCTTGGCTTCACGATTCATGGTGGGAATTAAAAATTTGTTTTTTCCTGTGATACTCATTTGTATAATTGCTCAAGACAGTAAATGTCTTTTTAGTGAAGACACCTCTTGGCTGCAAGGCTTTTATAAACAAGAAGGTAAAAGCATTTTTTGTTATTTAATGGGTTAATTTCATCTATAGTCACTGAATTTTACTCTAATTATAGTAAATTCACAAAAAAAAAATCGTTCCAAAAAAATCTTAAACTATATTTTTATTTCATTAAAATCACTTTTGACTAGTTTTTATATATGAGTAAATGGAATGCTGGCATGTCATCGAAAAGTTGATGTGACAGTAGTGTTATAGGAAATTAGCCCGAAGTGATCTAGTGAAATGAAAATCTAGGTAAGTGATTTTTTTGAGACGAAAAATAGTTTTGAAATTTTATATCAATAAAAGCAAAATTTAATGACCATATACGTTCCTAAAGTATCATACCATCAAGATCATCAAATTTTAAATCTTTGGTGAGAAGACAAGCTTCTGGTGAAGGGTCTACAGGCTGGTGCTAAACCAGCTAAAATTGCATCAACAGGATCATCCTCTGTTACAATATGACGAAGAGCAGCAAGTTGGTTAGATATATGGCTTTTTGCATATGTATAGCAATAGAATCATTATCTCTACTAAGACCATGAAGTTGAGATTTTACTCACGAATTCGGGATTTTGAACTCGTAGTAAACGATTGTACCAAGTGATTCCAAAACTCTGAAGGGAATTTGATTCCCATCTGTTGTAAAACATGCATAGTGACAAAAGCAACACCACTTAATTCTACTGCTCCCATTTTAAATAAGTAGGATTAGGTTGATTTCCTTCAATTACTTTCGGTGGTGGAACAATAGAGTTGTCAACACGATGCACAAGACCACTGCGTTTAACCATAGGTGTGAATTGAGCCTTGCAATTTCCATAACAAAAAATTAGATGAAGTTAATTAGTACTTGAAGATGGACTAGTAAACCCACACTAGGCGTTTCAAACTAGTGGTTGTAGGCCATAATCTAATCATTTTCACCAACTTTAGTTGCACTGTTACTGGTTGTTTCCTTTCCGCCTTCTCGGTTGAGAGTTTGACAGAAAGGAACTAGCTCTTTTTTACAATGTATATGGTGATTTTTAGGGTTAGGCTCCGCCAATTGTAAACATACTTAAAAGCAGATTTAACAAGCCTCAGTATTGTATTTGACCAAATTTCAATTGGAGCATATGCTTTAGGCAGCTTGCTGATGTGAAATCCATTAGTTTAGAAAAACCTCTTTTTTTTTGTAATAAAGTATCAGAATTAATCTGACTAATCTAGAACGTGTCAGGTAAGACTCCGAATGACAATAAAGTATTTTTTCAAGAGTTTTAAAGTAATTACATACTTAGAACCTGAACTCAAGATTTTTTACTAAGTTGAAAGAGTGTTGTGCCAACTCATACACACCATCTTAGCTAGTTTAGAAAAGCCTTTTTGATTGAAAGCTAAATAGGCAATTCTTCACTTGTATCAGAATGACATAGGTCAGCTTTTATCAATCTAACTTCAAAAAAATAGTCTACTTTGGTGGATGTGTTCTGATCTGAGTATTGAGGCTATGTACTAGTTTATAACCCTTTTAGAAGACACAAAGTTTGTAGGTTTATGCTAGATTGTGTTGTTATAGTTTTTAGGAGATAAAGGTAGCTTACACCCTAATTTGATACTTTAAAGTACAGTTTTTGGTTGGCAGAATATTTGTATAAATCTAATAACTGCTGGGAAGGCAATTGACATGAATGAAATGTCAGTTGAGGGGTAGGCAGTGGAACTTATGCATATTTTAATGCAATTTACAAGGTTGGTACTACTTAACCTTCTCCTAATTCTGATCATTCTTTTGGCTTCTTCCAATATAATTATTGGCTGGAAATCTACTACTTGTACTCTGATGCAGAATGCAGTTGCTCCAAATTTAGTTATTAATGAATGGCTGGAGGTGCTGATATAACACTCCCTTCTGTTGAATCCAAAAGTAACATGGATCCTAACCAAGAATCAGAGAAGGGAAATTACCGTCGACCCAGCATTGATGCAATCCTCATGTCTTCTAAGTTGCCGAAGGCTGTGCCACCAGTTTCTCCCGCAGCTGAAGGGGAGACCATCAGGCGGCCTCGTGGCAGGCCAGCAGGGTCAAAAAATAAGCCAAAACCGCCCATTATTGTGACTCGAGATAGCGCTAATGCACTAAGGGCTCATGTAGTGGAGGTGAGTTCAGGGTGTGATGTGAGTGAGAGTTTAGTTAGCTTTGCAAGAAGGAAACAGCGAGGAATATGTGTTCTTAGTGGAAGCGGCTGTGTAACCAATGTCACTCTAAGACAACCAGCTTGTTCCGGGGCCATTGTGACTCTTCACGGCCGGTTTGAGATTCTTTCATTGCTCGGATCAATATTGCCCCCGCCTGCTCCGCCTGGGATTACAGGGCTAACTATTTACTTAGCAGGGGCTCAAGGGCAGGTTGTTGGTGGGGGAGTGGTTGGTGCACTCATTGCATCAGGCCCTGTTGTGATCATGGCTGCTTCTTTCATGAATGCAACTTTTGATCGCTTGCCAGTGGATGAGGATGAAATTTCTACAGAAGCCCTGCAGAATCAGCATTACCAAAATGGTCGTCATCACCAGCATCACCACCTTGATATTTCGGATCTATATGGAGTTCCACAGAACTTGCTTACCAATGGTACCGTACCCCAAGAGATATATACTTGGACACCAGGAAGAACCATGACAAAATCTTAACTTAGTTTATATCAGCAAATTCTTTAATATTAGTATCTATATGTTGTTCAATGTTAACTTGAATCGAAATCTCTTCAACAACATCATATTTGTAACCTTTCAGAATGGAAATCTATGGAAGAATGAATATTTATATTTATTCAGAACAATCCAACACGCTGTAGATTTCTTTGGTTTTTGGATGCAGCCGTCCACCGGCTACAAATTCATGAACTTGTCCATTTACTTCAATTAAACTACATCCTGGTTCTTTCTGAATTTCTTTCTCTTTCAAATAAACCCTTTGCTTTATTGCTTCCTCAAAACAACTTGAGGCAGAATAGACATTAGCCATTAGCACAAAACTTGAGCTTTCCCTGGGATCTAACTCCATCAAATGCTTTGCTGCTTGTTTTGCCATCTCTAGTTTTTCATATTTGCAACAAGACCATAGTAAAGATCCCCATATAACAACATCTGGATCTATTGGCATGCCTGTTATTAGCTTTTCTGCCTCTTCTACAAGTCCTGCTCGGCCTAGCACATCAACCATACAACTATAGTGTTTTATTGATGGTTTGATTTTGTATTTATTTTTCATTAACAAGAAATAGTCCTTAGCTTTATCCACCAAGCCAGAGTGATTACAAGCAGTCAAAACACCGATAAAACTGACATAATCAGGTCTCAAGTTCGAAGACTCGAGCACAGAGAATAGGTGAATTGCTTCATTCTCTAGTCCATTGGTAGCAAGGCCTAAAATCATGGAGTTCCAACATGACAATCCTTTCATGGGTGCATTTTCAAACACTCTAAGAGCCTTATCAATGCTTCCGCACTTGGAATACATGTCTATAATTGCTGTAACAACTATGGAATTCAATTGAAAATTGTTCTTAACCATATAGTCGTGAATCCATTCTCCTTGCTTAATTGCTCCTAAGCAAGCACAAGCATTTAACAAGCTCACCATTGTAAATTCACATGGTGTAATCTTCTCCTTTTGCATTCTTTGAAAAAGCTTCGACGCCTCAATGAATTTGCCATTTCTCACATACCCACTAATCATTGAATTCCAAGAAACCTCATTCCTCTCTGACATTTTATCAAATATCATCAGTGACTCATCAATTGCTCCACATTTAGCAAGTCCCATAATCATAACATTGCACGCAACAATATCAAAAACCATAATTCTATCAAACACTTTCTTTGCTTCACTCATGAAACCACAATTTGCATACATATACAAAATTGTATTTCGTATATAGGGATCCTTTTCAAGACCCCTTTTGATCACCCTACCATGAAGTTGCGCTCCTTCATGGGCAAGACCAAGGTGAGCATAAGCCTTTAAAACGGAAGGATAAGTCAGCCGTTGCGGTTGAATTGGCGAAGAATTCAACATATCAATGAATAAAGAAATAGCATATTGTGGAGTGGAGCTTTGGGAGAAGCCTCTAATGATAGTATTCCACAAAAATAGATTTGGGTTTTGAATTTTGGCAAAGACTAAGTAGGCATAGTTAATGTCGCCGGCAGGAGTGGTGCAAAAGGCTAATAACCGGCTAGCAGCAATAGGGTCTTTGGCTAAACCAGTTTTGATGAGCTGGGTGTGGATTTTTCGGAGGTCTCTCATGGTTTTACATTGTTTGTTTAGCATGGAAAGGCAATTTTGGTCCGAGATGAACTTGAATGTGGCAGTTGAAGATGGAGTAACAGAGCAACACCAAGTTACCATTTTCAGTGGTTCTTGTTTTTCTATAGAAAGGTATTTTATCCTTTATGTTGGGGTAAGAAGAAAGGGAGCTACATACATCTTTTCTCTCTGTAAATATGCTGTTTGCCTTCTTCCTAATAGGATAAATTGTACTTGTAAAACGAATTCGGAAGCGAAAACTTACTTGTTGATTGGAGTTCAATGTGTTTTTAATATTTCGGCAGAGTCGGATTATAAGAAACAGATCCAATTCCACAGCACAAAAACCTATTTGATCTCCAGATGGATTTTGGAGAAGCCAAATTTACATAGAAAAATCTGGGGAATCTGAAGAAATACATGTCATGTGTATTCTAGGGAAGATGGGGAGCAATTTTTTTCTCTAACTACCTCCCTCTTTTTCTTTAAATATAACTACAATAAATTATTAATACATCGTGAGATGGATAGTTTAATTGAATATACTAATTAATTTTTTAATTTATTAAAATATATTATAAAAATTTTTCAGTTAAAATATATTAATCAATTTCAGTTATTTTTAATTAAAATATTTCGTTAGTCAATTAGAATATTTTATTAATTAATAAAAAATATTATTATTTATTATTTGATAAATTTAATATTTTGTTAATTTAAAAAATATAATATTAAAAAAATGACAAATTCCTCTATTTTTTCCATTACTAAAATTTTTTTTCGATTTGGCAAAAAAAAATAACAAATTTGATATTTTTATATAATAGAAAAAATTAATAAAATAACTATAGAGTATATTAAATAAAATTTGAAAGATTTTATAATATATTTTTAAAAATAAAAATATCAATTAGTATCCAATCACATTTAAGAGAAATTATAGTAATTTAGTCATTTAGTTATATTAAGGGTTTCGGGCAGTCCATAAAAACAGTGCAGATCCATATAAAAAAGACCAACAGTACTAATTTTCATGGTTATTTTATAAATTGATACCAAATTTTTACTACTTCTTTCAACTTTTTATTTGAAAAATATTTTCTTTATTTTTACCAAATATCTTTTTAATGACCGAAAATCCGGAATTTGCTTTGATGTGGGTATTAGACTAAATTGATCGGTGGAGAGTAAATTTCACCTACGGTATTTT
>CATIWF010235745.1:0-31345 GCA_949630135.1 Balakata baccata | reverse complement strand
GGGGTGTGGACAAGGGGAAAACAGAGGCCGAATTGTGCCCATCTTTTGTGCATGGAAATGGCATTGCACGCCCTATTGCCATTTTTATGCAAGTTTTTGGGTCCTTTAATCCAATTGGTTGGTTGCTGCCAATTTCTGATCATCTGCCTATGAACTATATGATAAGAACATACAGCCATATGGCCAAAATGCCAAAAGCTGGGCTTTGGATGATTTGCAAAGATAAGAGAATTATTGTGACAGGAAAAAAAGAAGTGGAGAAGATAATAATTGTTAGGTTCAAGCCTTCAAATTATAAGAGTGCTGCCAATATTTTTTTAATGTATTTTTTATTTTAGGCTTCCAATGTAAAATTTATTTATTTTTTATAAAGTATAAATTTCTTGGCTAAAAAATTAAAGTATTAATTAATACTATTTCATAAATAAAGAAATATCTCTTTTTTTTTTTTTTTTTGTAAAAATGTAGGGTGGAAACAAATAATATTCTTTTGTTGTTATTCATATGGATATATAGGGATTCCATTTGTTAGTGATCATGAATTCTAGGTCATCATTAGATGCTGAGTCCTTACAGTACTGTAGCTGATGGCAGAGTTATTTGCTGCCTATCTTAAACAATATTATACTAAAATTTAAAAGTTTTGATGGTTAAATAAAGTTGTTAATATTTTTAAATTAGGATATCGTATTATGCAGAGGGTTAAATTTTATTTTATTAATAACAATTTGATTTTTGAAAGAAATTAAATTTAAGAAAAATGATGATATGTGTCATCAATCTATTGACTAATATATTAAACTGAATTAATTAAGCGGTTTTTGCCAAATTAAATAATCTATAGGATAAAATTATTGGAGCTTATTCAGATTCTTTAATTTCAATAATTTTATCTATTGATTTGTTCAGATAAAAAAGCCCATTTTTTATAATATAAAATTTTGGGAATTTACTTGTTATTCTTTTCTTCTTTTTTTTTCTAAGGAAGAGTTTAAACATTTCAATTTTCTGCTAGTTAAATTTTCTGGTTAAAAAATAAATAAACCATAATAAAAATAAATTATATAATAAGTTAACAAATATCATTACTTGGTTTGACTTCTAAACCTATCCCATCATAATCATAAGATTTCTCCCAAACAAAGGGTTGCACGACGAGATGCCGAAACACAGGCTTGGCAATGTGCCGGGCGAGGCTGGGATGATTTCCATTTCCGTTAGGGAAATTTACGCCGTTGACTAATATTCTCAAATTTTTTTCAATTTTATTGATAAATTTTTTGTGTTTTTATTTTTTGTATTTTAATTTTTATCTTTTTTTTTTCAAATACTATTACTTAACATATTTTTCATTTTAAAACATGAATTACTAATTTTATTAACTTATAAAACTAATATTTATTTATATATATATATTTATTTTTAATCATTGTTTAATTAACTTAATTAGAAAAAAAATTTAAATTTGAATTTAATTAATTTAATTATCAAATTAAACATTAGACAAACCTTAATTACAAAAAAAAATATGAAAATTTGTATTTAATTAACTTAATTAAAGTTATTTACTTTGAAAAACCTTGAGTAGATTCTTGTATAAATCTAGAGTAAATTTTAGTAAATTTTGAATAAATTTTGGGTAAATATGAGGTAAACGTTGGGTAAACTTTAGGTAATTATTGAGTAAACTTTGTGTAACTTTAATCTTTATTAATTTTTTGGTAAATATTGGGTAAATTTTAAATATAACTTGAGTAACTTTAAGTAAATTTTTGATAAATATTTTATAATTTCAATTTTCATTAATTTGTGGTAAATATTGGGTAAATTTTAAGTAAAACTTGGATAACTCTTGATAAATATTTAAGTAAATATAGTGTAAATTCAATTTTCATTAGTTTTTTAGTAAATAAATATTGTGTATAATTTGAATAAAATTTAAGTAAATATTTGAAAAATCTTTTGTAAATTCAATTTTTATTAATGTGTGGTCAATTTTGAGTAAATATTTAGTAAATCTTAATAAATCTTTAAGTAAGTATTATATAAATTCAACTTTCATTATTTTTTAGTAAAAATTAAATAAATATTAGTTATAATTTGAGTAAATTTTAAGTAAATCTTTTGCAAATGTAATTTTGATTAATTTATGGTAAATTTCCAGTAAATCTTAGGTAAATCTTAATAAATCTTTAAGTAAACCTTGTGTAAATTTAATTTTCATTATTTTTTAGTAAATATTAGATAAATATTGGGTATAATTTGAGTAAATTTTAAGTAAATATTTGTAAAAACTTTTGTAAATTCAAATTTCATTCATTTATGGTAAATTTCGGATAAATCTTGGATACACTGTGATTTTGGACAATTTCGATATTTTTAAAAAAAATTTTAAGGATTTGATATTTTTGAAAAAAACTTTAAAAAATAATATTTTTGCAATTACCTTTCATTTTTTGTTTTTTTTTTTTTTGGTAAGATTTTCTTTCTATTACTGCTGCAATTGGAAATTTCCATCTTTCCTCTATCATACTAACATAGTCAGATTTGTTTCTATCCCTATTTCCGTGGGAATCTCCATCCTGCAAAACATTTTGCAAGTAAAAATTATTTTGAAATAAATTAAAATTTATATAATAAAATTGTATATCTCCAAAAAATATTTAAAATATAATTTTGTAATAAAATAAAGGAAAAATTACTATTTATTTCTTCTAATTTAACATAATACACTAATATGTCCATGAGGTGTAAAAAATATATGATTTGCTTTCTATAATTTGACATAATATATTAGTATATTCCTGAAATTTGAAAATTATACTATTTATCCCATTAAATTTTAACATATTATACTAGTACCTCTGCAAATATAATTTATTAGACTAATATCTCTTCAAGCAAAAGAGAATATTCCTTTTTACTAGTATATTATATTCTTTTTCAAACCTTATAAATGTATTAGTATATTATGTCAAATTACAAGAAGCAAATCGTATATTTTTCAAATCTCTGAGATGTATTAATGTATCATGTCAAACTAGAAAGAGTAAATAGTAATTTTTCATATAATAAATTACTTATATAATAGTTTATTATTAATTAATTCAATTTATCATGAATTTTATATGCCATAATTTTTATAGATTTCTATTTACAAATAAGTTTAAAAGAAGACTAATTTATATTTAAATTAATTAATTATTAATTTAACAATATCAAATACAAATTTTTTTTATATAGTATTGATCCCATAATTTATTTGAAATTATATGGAATATACTCTTATATGTTTCAAATTTTTTAATTTTTAATATTAATTTTTCCAATGTTTTTAAATTTTATATTGGATGTATTTTTTTAAATAATTTAAAAGATATATTATTAAATTATATTTTGTTGTATAAATTACTTGTGTTCACTAATCACTATCTATATATAAATATTAGATTGTATTTTATAATATATTATTTTTTATTAACGATAAAAAATATTTCTAATTATCGGTCCCCACAAGGTTGGGGATAGAAATATCTACAAGGTAGAAAGTATTCTTTCCATCCCTGCTCCGCTCGTTTAATAGGAAAAAAATTTTCTTCATCTCCGTCCCGTCCCATGAGAGAGTGAAAAAATTCCCTCCTCGTTTGGGGAACGGGCCCCTTACCTAATCTCTCATCCCCCAGTATAGGAAGAGGGCTGTGGTCTGGCCCAAATGTAGCTGGATTGTCCTTTCAAGCCCGGTAAAAAGGTCTTAAACCCGATCTGATTATCGGATGGGAGACAGACAGGAGATCTTTAACCCGTCGGGTTTCATTGCCCGACACGAAGCCGAAAGAAAATGCCACGCGCCGTTTAAACCTCAACTCTTTCTTTTTCTCTTTCTATACAGTGTCAAGTTATAGTGCAAGGAAGCAAGCAAGCAAAAGCTATGGACGAAGAATTCTCAATGGACGATCCTACTCCTTTACTTAAAGCAGCTTCCGATTTTGCTTATTATCCCGGTATCCACATATATGCTTCGCTTTTTTTTTTCTTTTTTTTTTAATATTTCCCTCTCTGGGAAATTTAGATTCACAATGGTGTCTCTCCGCCGATTTTTCAGGTGTTCAAACCGACGCCGTTGTCAAGGACTTTCTTCATCTTTATCCACTTCCTCTCATTATCAGGTAATAATTGATTTTTAATTTTCATTTTTTAGGAATGTAAATTTTTAACAGGAATTTGGTGCTTAGCAAATTTGTGCTTCACAATACTAATGGATGAATTTCCCAAATTATGTTTATTATGTATTTAATAATATGATTAATTGCCCAAATTTAGGACTTGATTTTGGCTTTAGTGTATAATAAAGGAAATTTGCATTTGCAGTGCTTTACAAACAAAAGCAGATGTGCCTGGTTTGGAGAGCACTATGGTTGCTTGTCTAGAAAGGATCTTTAAGACAAAATATGGTGCATCTCTCATCCCCCAGTATATGGTATGCTGCTTTTGCTCCTGCTTATTTTCAGTTAAGCAGCATGTTTTCATGTGTGTTTTGAAGTGCAAGGAAGGGTTTTATCGGTATTTAGTTTGTTTGATCGGTATTCTTATACTTTGCTCATATTTTTGGTTTTCTTCAGCCTTTTGTGCAACTTGGTTTGAAGGCAGATTCTCAAGTAGTTAGATGTTTAGCTTGCAAAACGGTAATGCGCACATATTGACTTATCTATAATTGGTTTTGTTTTTTCCTGGAGGTTTCTGAAAGTATAGAAATTTGTTGGTCAAATAGTTGTGCTCTATATTTTTCTTCATGTAAATATGTGCAAATGTTTTGTGTCATTTTAAAAAACATATTCTTTGTGCCATAGATAATACTTCCATATGCTCCTCTTGAAGCCGCATGCTAGGGTTAAACCTATAAGAAAACATGATACACTGACATTCTCTTATCTTTTTTGGGCTTTACTGTATGCCATTTGCGTACTCAATCTATTGTTTGCGCGTAGAGCTAAGGCTCTGATATATATTGTTCAGCTGTTGAAGTGGAATAAATTGAGTTGGCCCTTGCAGATCATTCTACTATATTGTAGTTTAGGTACTATGTGTGAAGTCTGAATGGAATTTGATGGAACTTATTATGAGATAATATTGTCTACACTTACATCAAAGACCTTGATGTGCTCTGACAATTACTCGCAAGTTTTATAAGAGGTGGGGATAATTCTTAGCTTTTCAATATTATAAAGGATGGGGATGATAATAATTAAAAAAAGGGTGCTAATTGCAAATATCTAGATGCCTTTGAAGTTATTGGATGCCTTTGTATATGCTGTGAAGAGTTTCTATGCTCTGGAAGGAGGAAAACATGGTTCTCACTAACAGTAATTAAGCTAAAGATGTGACTATCTGTATTCTTTATTAATTGTGCCTAGAAATGGCTTAGTTATTGTATTTTGATTTTTGTGGCTTCAAATAATGAATATTTGATTGTCAATTTGGTGCCATTTTCTTGACCTTAATTGAATTGCTAAACATCTATCTACAATTAAATTTCTTTTATATGTAATTGAACATCTTTTCAAATTATAATATTGCATTTAGACAACCATTGCTTTACTCCATTGTCAATTGTGCAGGTTGCTTGTCTTCTAGAGAATGTCGATGGTGAAATGATCTTGCCTGCTCAGCTAATCATTGAAAATGACATATATCCTCTACTGCTTGATTGTCTCATTAATGGGTGAGGAGTTTCCAGCTTCCAGTTTTTTATATTAACTATTAATTTGGAAAAAAATAGAATGAAGTAAGGAATCAGTAATGTAGTTAAATTAGCATAATTTGGATACTAATCTTAAGACATCCTTCATAAGTAGGAAACATGCTGTCTATCCTGATTTCTGATGGATGGACTGCCCTGTGATTTGACTACTTAACTGTGCTGTTAACTCTACTGTTGGATGCTGCTTGTATTGTTTCTTGAGGCTATCAGCGAGTCAGTGGCGTCATCATTTTGGCTTATGAAATCCCATAAACTAGTATAACCGATTTTCAAATTTGATGACTTTAGCTCTGTGTTGATCCCTGAATTCTGATCTCCATGTCTTTCTGCCTTAATAAATGCTTAAATTCACCATAACATAGTTTAATGACAAAAGGGTGAATCAGTACAATGGAAGAATGCATGTCCAAGGGGCTTGTAAAAAGCCCTAGTCAAATGGCATAGGAAACTCTCAAAGCATTTTTTATTCTCAATTTGAATTAATATTATTTATTGGGTCAAAAATTTCTGTAACTGAACGGTGAGGCAGCAATTGGGAAAAGGATTTCTCATATGTCATCTGGATTTGAATTTGAACATAAACCTAATAGGTCTATTTCCATGACGGTGGAGGGTAATATTGTGGTAATACTACTATCATGGCTCATCAGTGCTGAAAAGGGGGATAAACATCTGATGGCATATGGCAGTTATTGTTTCTTGAGTTTTCTCAGCCTTTTCCTTCCATCATAGAGATGTCCTAGGAGAGATATTCAATGGTTGTATGTTTGCTTTTTGAAAAATTATTTTGCATTTCTTGCATAGTGTGAATACTCTTTTCCATGTAGTAACGAACAAGTGGCAAATGCATCAATGGAGGCAATTCAGGAGCTAGCTAAGTTTCCAAAAGGCATGGTAAGACTCACAATTCCTGGTATGCTTTGTGAGGTTAAGTCTCATTACTTGCTGCAGCTGCACCAATTGTTACTTTTATTTACTGCTTAAAGTGGTGTGTTATTTGAATAGGAAGTCATCTTCCCAGCAAATAATGACGACAATACACACCTCAGAACATTATCAGCTAGATGTTCATCTTTGGTATGGTACTTGGTTATTTAACTGGTTTCTTGCAGCTCTTTTTTTGTGAATGTGGCTAAAGTATGAATTGAAATGTTATTTGATATCTCCCTCTTTGTTTAGAAATGGTTTTATCATTTTTTTTTGGGTGAATATTTTTACATCCCTTTCTAATCATGCAAATACCTATCAGGGACGTGTCCGAGTTTTATCTTTGGTAGTGAAACTATTCTCTGTTTCTTCCAATTTGGCATCAGCTGTTTACAATTCACATTTGCTAAGTTTATTGGAGGCGGAAGTCAGCAAGACAGATGATACACTAGTGACATTAAGTGTTTTGGAGCTCTTATATGAGGTTTGTTGTTGCTTGACTACTACTTGTAGAGTTCTCCTTTCTCCCTTCTCCGTCCAGTTTCTGTTTGGATGATGAGGATTAAAAGATTTGATGTTTAAAGGAGGTTCAAAGCATAAATGAACTTCAAATACATACTGAAATGGGTTTATTTGTGGCACCCACTAAATATTAATTATGTTTTTCCCTTCTCACCATTTCTACGTTCAGATCTATATTTAAGCCTATAACATCAAATTTATTTTTTTGGTTTTATATTTTGTCCAAATGCAAGTCATTGCTTTTCCTTTGGTCATTGGCTTTGTATATAATGTTGCATTAATTGGAAAAAAGCAAGTATTCTAAGTAGTTATGGAACTGTTTAGAAAATGGTTCATTCTACTACACCGGGACTGGGCATTATCCAAATCTGGAATGTCAATAAATTTGGACATATATATATAATTTTTTGTGCTGCAAAGTCTAACAAGATTTCATCAGTATAATAATATGTGTCAGGCTGCCAAACTTAAACACTTACCTCATTGAAATTGTTTTATAGAAGCATCTAATCCTGTTTAAAAATTGAATATGAGGACCCTTCATGAGGGGTTGTTGGATAGGATATTAGAAATAGGTGAAACAGGCAAAGAGTGGCATTTTAAATGGGTCGAGATGGGACTTCTGGATGAACAATGCGAAGCATTTTGAAGGAAACAGGGAGGGTGGGGGAAGGTTGATACAAGTTTCATGTAGAAATGTGAGAAAGTGAACTACAGATGAAACTAGGAGGATGATTGAAAATGTGTTTGAATGTGCTTGAAATGTTTTAAGAATTTGATAATCTCTTCTCAAATGTGGTAGGATGTCAGATAATACTCTGAAATTCTTGGCATAGCATGCAATGCTCATCTATCAATAAGTAGGCTTTAATAATGATAAACTAACATAAATGTGTAATATGCAAAGACAGATAGCATGTTATATTCTCACAGAATGTTCTCTTCCTTGATTAGGGATTTGTGCCTAGTTTTGAGAAATGATTGAAAATTAATCTAGGGATATGACATTAAAAAAAATGATAAACAATAGATTTGCGTGGAAAGTAATAGGATGTGCATTGTTTATCCCTTGTGACGTCAACATGATGTGTCATGAGGGATAGGCTCATAATGAAATGGGAATTAGTGCCTAGATTTTCGATTGAATTTTAATCAGGGACATAGAAAAATGATAAGTTGTGAGGAGAATCAGAGGATGTGCAATGTTTATTCCTTGTGAAAACAGTATGTATGTTGCATCACAAGGGATAAGCACATAATAAAATTGGTAGTTGTGGTCGAATGTGGTTTCCATTAATATATTGAAGCTCTTTGCATATTGTCTTTTGCTGATTTTGTTTTGATATTCTTTGTATTTATTTTCCTATTGCTTATTGCCTTATGCATTGTTTTTTCTTGTCATTTCTGTGAACAAATGAAGTTAGCAGAAGTGCAGCATGGTACAGAGTTCTTGTCTAGGACAACTCTTATCCAACTTCTTTCTTCTATAATCAGGTAAGTATCTCAGGATATATTTTAGTAGTATAGATTTTGACTATTATTCACTTCAATATTTTTTCTCTAGTATAGATTTCAAGTATTAATCATTCAAACTTTTTTATCCCTGACAAGATCTCTATTTAATTTCTGTCTTGTTTTGAAGCAACCCATCAATGGATGCGATATTAATATCAAGAGCAATGATGATAAGTGGAAGGCTCCTATCCAAGGAAAATATATATGTGTTCATTGATGAATCTTGTAAGATTTACTCTTGACTTTGTAGTTCTACTTTCTAGGTGTTGAAGAAACTGCATTTTCATTTATCTAGAGTGCAACTTCTAGTGAATATTAGGAAAAGCAAAACAATCTTTTGTTTTGACCTTCTTGATACTGTTTATGTCAAAGTTGTTAATTCTTCATTCTGCGTGCACATGCACAAGAGAGAGGATTCTTAGCTAATGTAGGAGCATCTGAATGTGCCGAATTTTTTTTTCATGCAACAATATATCTATTTCATTGAAAATTAATTAAAAATGGTTTATAATGGCATTAATAGTAATTGTAAATCCAGGTGTTAAAACTGTTATTTCAGTCATTGATGCACGGCTTGGTTTAGAGAGTCAAGATCTGAACGAATGTGAATGTGCACTTGAAGCATTGGGCCAAATTGGATCATGTAAGTATCATCGTCATTGTTACCTGATAAAATGCTTGCTCACGAGATGAAGCTACTTTTTTTTCAGTAGTAGTGTCTTATTCTGAATGTCTTTTGTTAAATTCATTTTTTTTTTGGCTTATAGTCTTGTTGGAGATCATAACTTCAGCTGGTCATTTATAGCAAAGATATATCACCTGACATCAGTCCATAAATTAGGTGGATTTGAAAACAATCACTCATTATGTCTGAACCACTTTTGTTTTTCAGTTTGTTCACAACTTTTAAAATGTTTGACAATGTCATTGTATCCATTTACATGCTTTTCTATGATAGCTCAGGTGGCAAGTGGTGGGTTAAGTCATCAATTGGATGTTGTTTTATTCTTTTTAGGTGTGTGTTGAGTCCAACAAAGTGAGTGAGTGGAGAACTAGCTACAGATTGAGATAAATGTGTGCATAGCACCCTGATAGTTTCACATCGGTATATGTTGTTCCTTAGGCATTTAGTGTAACTAACTTATCAGGAAAAACCAGTAACTATTAGCACTTGATGCTAAATTGTGGTATGCTTTTAGCAAACAAGTTCTTGATTTAGTTCAACTACTTAGGAACCAAGTTTTATTCTGGTTTAGCAATTTTTGTATTTATCTTAGATCCTCCCAGAAATTTGCAGGAACACAGGTTACATATTTTAAAAGCCCCATTCCATTTATTTCATTTAGAATATGAATATTGTTTTGTAGAAATTTGTTATGCCTTTCTTTAGATCAAGTTCACATGTGGCATTCATGTCTATCCATATTAGGATTTGAATATATTATATGCTGTTGATCTTTGGTTGGGATGTGTCTTGGCCTTCATCTTAATCATTCTGAATGGATTATGGAGCAAGGAATACCAATTTGAGTATAACAAGTTCTCAGGCACACTTTGGGATAGTGATCCTTTTATTACAGTTCATTATGAGACGATGTCGCTATATTGAAATTTCATTTTTAGGCTCTGTTTTCATGGGAAATATTTTTCCAGAAAATATTTTTGTGCATTTTCTGGTGTTTGGTAGCTCATGGAAAATAAGTCTGGTGACTGAAAATAAGGCCAACTCCCAGGAAAATGACTTCCATTTTGATAGCAGGAGGTAGTTTTCTCAGGCCTCTGTTTTTTACAAAGAGAGAGCTTTCTTAAAATAAATAATAAAAAAATATTTTTTAGTTTTTAATTCAATTTGGTCTCCTTCACTTTTTTTTTTTTTTTTGGTTGTGAAAAAATTCCATTAACGAGTAAAGGGATTGGAAATTTATCTTATTTCTCAAATGAGTTTTTGGATATTATTTAATTTTTTTGTGGCTTTCATCAACTTAAGGCAACTTTCTAATTGGTCGTTCATAATTTTTTTTATCTGATTAGAAATCGCAAATATCATTTATGCTACATATGATATTAGGTAGTAAGCTATTTGTCATTTTCAAAAAAAAAAAAGAAAATTGTAGAATCCTCTTTCTCTCTCTGTTTTCTCTTCCAACTATATTGCTATCTTTTTTATAGATGGATAACAAACTCATACTGCAATTTGGTTACTTTGATGAATGGATTATTATTATGTATAAAATTTTATATTTTTTAGTGATCTATTTCAATTTTAGAAATCGGGTATCCATGTATTGTTTATAAACAATAGATCTTCTTATGCAAAATTGAGATCTTGTTGGTTTTCAATGTTACAGCCAAACAATACATTTTCCACAACCAAATTGTTTTCATGAAACAAACAGAGCCTTGATTGCTTTCAATTTTTATAAAAGCCTTCGCACTCCTCATGTTTGATAACACTGAATTTTTATCCAATTGTTTTGATGTGCTTTAGCGGTCCCAGGAGCAACGTTGCTACTCTCAATGTCCCCTCCTGCTGCAAGACATGTCATCGAGGCTGCCTTTGATAGACATGCGCGTGGCAAACAATTGGTGAGTGTTTTAGACTTGAGACAATTATTTGTTGTTTTACTGTTTCATTAAATTATGAAAATTATATCTAATCATTTTAACAGAAATAGAGCCAGTAATACAAATGTTATAACCTGGACTGCAGAGAATTTATGTTGTGGATTAATACATGTTGCCTGACCAATTTCTTCCTTCCTTTTACTTTACATGTGGAGGGGGCAATTTTGGTAATAGAGGAGCGTTCTGTGTATTTTTATTTACAGATACAATTTCTTGTGAGGAGAACTGTCATTTTATGATCAAGCTAGCATATTGCCACATCAATCTTCTCCTAATACAGTTTGGCGTAAAATATCTCATTCATGATAAATTACTTTCATAAACCGGATTTGTGTTCTATTGACTAATGAATATCTGTATGTGCCAACAGGCATGTGCTAATGAGGTTCAGCTTCAATAAGATTCATTGGTAGATAATGTGTAATAATGTGAAATCTAACTTTTTTAAAAACTGTCCCCTGTAGAGACCTACCTTTCTGTGATCTGAACTATTATTTCATCTGACATCCTTTTGATATCACTTGTTCGATCACATGAACATGCTTTTGCTGTTATGGTTGGTGCGTACTCTTAAAGAAAGTATATACAATGTTTGCTAACTGGTGCTATTCGATTTTCATCTGTTGTATCTTCCTCATAGATCTGCCTGCTATCTTATCATCATATTGACTCGAGGAATCTCTCAGTTCTCTGAGTGGCTTGCCCTGAACGAGCTCAAGCTTATATATATATATATGAAGTGTAGATATAAAGTGCACATATATTCATTTCCTACTTTTAGAGTTCGTATGATCACCAGATACTTAAATTCTTCAGAACTACTTAGGCATGGTCCGTATGGACAAATATGGATAATGCTACAACAGAATATGACACAGTGATATTCTGAATTACATTATTCTATTTTCGGATTTCATATTTACATGTGCAGCAATACATGTCTAGTATTTTATGACCTAGAATGATAAAGCATTCTTGATTTATTGATTACGGAAAAAAGGCTTCTCAAATTTGTTTATGGCACAATGCTCTTGTTTGATATGTGGCCAAGACCATTGAAGTTGCATATCATAGAAAGGGAATGATTTTTGATAAATTTGATATAGAGAGGTCAAAAATTACGCTGATACATAGAGTTGATCATGCTGCCTAATGGCTCTGCATACTACCTGCTTGGTCTGTCCTTCTCAAGATTTTTTATTGATGGGTTGATGGCCTGTTAACCTGTGTCAGAAGTAATCAAAATTTTTTATTTCCCAGTGAGAAAAAGGAAATTTTTAGTTCTTTGAGGAACCGACTTTGTATATGTATCATTTTTCATTAATTCTCTAAATTTCATCCGATACTATGACACTGGGTTTTCTTGCTACGGAAATGGTGTTCTAAATGATCTTTTATCAGGGAGGTCAGGAAAAAACCATTAAATCTACACTATCATCTCTTTCATAGATCTGAAATGGTTCCTACATGAAAATCACAGGCTGCATTACATTCTCTTGGAAATATCTCTGGAGAATCTCGCTCTGAGAGCATCAGGATACTTAATGGTGATGCAGAAGAAAATCTCCGAGTCTTGATATATGAAACAGCTTCCAAGACTTCGAAGCTGACACCATCAGTGAGCATTTCTCATGAATAATTCCTTTGTTATTTTCCTTTTACTGTTTTCAGTTTCATATTTTCGTCATCTTCAATTTAAATCCCCGTGAGTTTTTCCTTTGTGGATGGGGTGTGCGCTTGGCGCTTCCATTCTTTTGTGCTGGGAAATAACCGTGTTTCTCTGTATTTATGCTATACTCTTCAAATTGTTTATAAGAAAAGTTGATTTTGAACAATTGGCAGGGCCTTTTCCTATCAGTTCTTCAACAGGATTCAGAAGTTCGTTTGGCGGTGAGAATGATATTTCTAGTTTTTTAGTTAACATTTTATGTTTTCTGTGAACGTGAAATTCAGGGAGATAAATAGAGCATTGGATTACTATAACTCAAGCTCAAGATTCTGTGAAGCTTGTGTTAGGGGTTCATGTGATCTCACTCCTTTTTGCTTTCTTAGTATAAGCATTGTTGTTGTTCATGATTAGTCTCAAATAGTTGGGCAAACCGTTTATTTTATTGAACAGTATGAGTTAGCTCTCAGCCAAAAGCTTCATGGATTTTAAGGTCTAGAGGCATGCTGTGACAGATAGAAACTTTGCGTCATCTTCGTCTTCTGGTTGCAAATTGTCGAAAAAATTTCTACCTAGAATAATTGTATTATATTTCCAGCTATTCCTCCCTCTCTTGGTGTTCTTTGTTCTGGGAAATAAATGATACAGAGTGTGCCTGCTATTCTTGAGCTGTTGGATAGGACAGGGATGGTCTGCGAAAGTTCACTTGTTAGTAAACTTCTGGGCAATCTTTTTTTTTGAATTAGAATGCAGCATGAATTATTTCCACCTTTTTAAGTTGGAATTTAGTGGGATACATATCATAGCGACTCATTTCATCTTTCAACACGTTTGTTGGTGTAGTGATGCGGCCAAGTTTCTCTTTTGTGATTGTATTTTTGCTAGTTTGCCATTACCATACTTGCTAAATAAACAAATACAGGAAGAAAGAACATGAAGTCTGGTTCTCAGTCGAGCAGAGAATCTGTACCTGATTTGTTAGCTGACTGGCAGTTGTTTGAAATTGCTAGATCCACTTTATAAATGATATTACCATTGTTTTTATGTGAATATTTCAGGCTTACAGAATGATGACTGGGTTGGTGGCTCGGCCCTGGTGCCTGATGGAGATATGCTCAAAACAAGAAGTTGTAACCATAGTGACTGATCCAAGTACTGAAGTCACAAAAATAGGTATATGTTGTCATATCTATTTTTCTGCCTGAACTTTGTGGCTATTATGTTTTTGTCTCATTAGAATTCTTTATTAATCAGTCGTGGAAAAACATTGTTCTAAATCTAAACTGGTGAAAATTTTTCAGGTATGGAAGCTAGATATAGCTGTTGCAAGGCAATCCATAAGGCTTTCATGGCCTCTAGCAAACTCAGCAGCAACCCAGCTCTTGCTGGAATTGCTAACAAGGTGAGATTTGCAACACCTCTTTAAGTCACGTCCCTTTTGATACTGGAGGCCAACAGGTTCCTATTGTGTAGGAAGTTGCACTTAATCATGCTGCCCATACTTAAAATGGGCTTATAGTATGACTAGATTCATGTCAAACAGGGAGGCTGTTGCTATTGACCTTCATGTTTTGTGTTTTAATTTTGCCAAGTGGGGAGCTGCAACAGTTTCTGGAAAATGCTCATTTAGCAGCCTTAATCTCGATGCCAATTAGGGTCCTTGTGGTTGGAATCTGGGGTGTACTTGGAAAATCATCGCACAGATTAGTTTTTGAAGAGAATATTTCTATATATAAGGGCTTTGCAATTTTGTCAAAATTAAAAATCATGGTCCCCTTAACTCTTAATTATAGGGGAGTACTAAGGGCATATGTATTACTCTGCTGCCGTTGACAGTAGACTTCTGAGAATTAGTTCTTCATTAATCCTATAGTTTATCATGCTTTCTTTTTTTTTCAATACAGTTGCAGGAAGCTGTTAGTAGAGGTCCTTATCTCGCTGGCAAGCTTCGTGAAGCACAACCTGCAGTAATGACAGCTGAGAGATTCTAATTATACTAAAGCCGACAAGATAGTAACATTTTCAGACAAACCTTTCCTCTGATCTTGTGATCTTGTGTATTATATACTTAGATACAACTGGCTGTTTATGCGGTTTGCCTTGTGAGCTGAAACTCGTGATTAAAATTTTCTAACATAATCTGTGAAGGATTGCCCTTGGGCCCTTCATATCTTTTGCATAATTAGGAAAGGGCCGTGAAAGGCTTCTGGAGGATTTTGAGATGGTGACTGTTGGTGCGGCTGCATCAAAAGAAACTAAGTCTTACTTTCTAGTTTTGAATCTCGAAACATGGAAGTCTTGTTGAAATTTTAATTGTGAAAATAGAATTCTTTGGAGGATTTCAGATGCTCATTGCATAAATAGACCGCGCAGAGAACGAAACTTTGTACTACATAACAGGCTAGTTAACCGGGGGTATATTAGCTATAATGATGATAAATTCTTATAAATATTTTTTATTAAAAATTGTTATAAATATGAATAGATAGTGATACAGATATTTTTTTTTTTTGGAACCGAGACAGAAGGCATTTTACAAACACATTAAAATGATTAAGTGGGCTATGGATTATTCAACGGAGATAACTATTTATTTACATTCGTTATAAAAGTAAAATTGTATTTAATGCGGAAGAAATAATTTGAATTTAAGATCTCATTTTTTCAAAAGTAATTTCTACCACTTAGAGCTAAATTTCAAGTGTACAGTGATACAAAAATTTAATTTCAGAGAAATTCTTAAATAAATTATGCTTATTATGTTATTCATAAATTAATCTAATTATTAAAAATTTATAGATTAATCTAATCGTTAAATAACATGAATGTATATTGTATTTACTTTCTCCAATGACAATAAAATAATTAAATACATATTAATAAATGATTAGTTTAGTCTATGAATGACATAGTACATATAGTTTATCTAAAATTTTTTTTTAAATTTAAAATATTTTTAATTTTTATAAATAATTTAAAAATATAATTTTTATAAATAATAATAAAAAAAATATCAATTAAGTCATCGTAATTTTGTTAGACAGGATATTTTGATAATTGTATACAAGTTTTAATCGTAAATCGAATAAAATAGACTATAGGTTTAGGGGGGAAAAATAGAAAGAAAATTTCGCTGTAAAAAAAAAAAAATAAATGAATAAAGGAGGGAAATAAGATACCCGCAGAGGCACAATGCTATAGTTACATCCAAACAGGGGAACTGACGGAAGGCCTATCCACTATTCAACTTCACAGATCTCAAACCCCTTCGTGCGTGGCTAAGCGAAATCAGCGCAATATTTGCTTGGAAAAGCTTCAATTTCGGAGAAATTAGAAATGGCAGCCACCATTTTATCTTCTTGCTTGGCCCTTCCTACAAAGTTCAACAATCTTTCCCTCAACACCACTTGTTCCGCTCCCTCCACTTTCAGGTCTCTCAGTTTCTCCTCCGCTCTTTCTCACCAAGCCTTCCACAAAGGTATCTTCCTCTTTCTTTTATACTGTAATTTGATCAAGAACCGTGAAAAATGCGGAAAGAAAATTCTAATCAATTTGTTTTTCATTGCAAAATGGTTGCTAATGTGGTTTCTAATTAATTGAAGCTCGAGGTGCATCTTATGATATTCCTAAGTAGCTGTCGAGTTCCTTGCTTTTGTGTGCAGGGTGTTTGTCAATGAGCATGGTTAAAAGGCCAATTGGGCATTCCATTGTTTGTGAGGCTGCTCCTAAGAAAAAGGCTGATTCTGCAACAAAGAGAGCTCGCCAAGCTGAGAAAAGGCGGATTTACAATAAAGCTCGCAAGTCTGAAGTTAAAACCCGCATGAAGAAGGTAACCATTCTTCCTCATTCCTTCCTTTCAATAGCAAATCAAAGTTTTTCACTGTTGACTTGTATTTCTCTTCTATCACATGCTTATATCTCTTATGTGTAGATTGGTATGTTTGCTTGTCTTCCCTTCCCTCATTTTTACTTTTAGTTCAGCTCTTGAATATATATTTGTTCTGGAAATTGATATGAAGGAGCATATCATCAATTAACTTGAAGAGAATTTTCAGTTCTTTTTAAGTGAACACTAATGACACAACATTATACCAATTGTTGTCATGAGAAAAATCCTCCAACTACCACTACATTTACTTAGTACTCTTATAGAGAACTTGATAAGATATATGATTATTGGGTGCCCTTAAGGGTCTTGTAGTCTCTACTGCTGTAAATGATGTTTCATAAGTGCATAGAGTGGGAGAGAATAAAGATCAGTTCTCTTCTTAACATCATGTGCTTATAGATACTTTGCCCTTTTGTAAGGGTGGGAATTTAGACAAAGAGCCTAACATAGGGTGAGGAATGCTCAAAACATTCATAATAATCTAATTCTTGTGGAAGCTGGAGTTCCTCCGGCTATTGGCCTTGTATCAAGAACTTTATGAATTGATGCAAGCTGAATCACAGAAGGAAGGATAATGCATAATCCAAAATAGTAGTCCCACTTTCAAACTGTCTCTTGAGGAATATCTAGTAGTAGGATTATAGCGTGTCTTGAACTGTCTTGAATATGGTTCTTCTGTCACCTGTCTAGTAAAACCTACACAAGTTAGTGTTGGAATGAGAAGCAAACAGTTATAATGAGAAGCATTAAGATTATATCTCGAATGGTTTCTTGGATTCTGAATCTAGGGCCACCAATTGTCTCTTCTTAACAAACTCAGGATCATATATAATCACCTGTATTACAGTTATTAATCTAGTGCATTCTGTCTTCACAAGTTTCTGTTATTATTTTTACTTGCGTATGAGTTATATGGTACCCTACCTATTGCAGGTCTTGGAAACATTGGATGAATTGAAGAAGAAACCTGATGCACAAGCAGAGGAGGTACTTCCTATCGAGAAACTGATTGCAGAGGCCTACTCGGTCATTGATAAAGCAGTGAAAGTGGGGACACTGCACCGAAACACTGGAGCACGCAGAAAGTCTCGACTTGCTCGGAGAAAGAAGGCTGTGGAAATTCACCATGGTTGGTATACCCCGGCTCCTGCCACTGTAGTAACTGCCAGTTAGGACCCTCTCTTTACATTCGATAGAGGAGCATGACTACAGGGATTTTTGTGTTTGTGTTTATATGTATTTAGCTGTTATGGCATGGAAGAACCAAGCTTGCTTCTTGTTTTTTCTTATTTCCTCCAAAAAAAAAAAAAAAAGGTATGGCAAAGGTAAGACTCCTTAATTCCACAAATAGAAATGTTTTTCTATTTCAGCCTTCGCCTTGTGAAGAAATTGTGACTGTTGGACAATAAGAATGGTTAAGGCGCATATGTAAAGATGCATAAATCGCACATAACGATGTAAAAAATTCGGTTTGATTAATAAACCCATCCACAAGCCTAATTAGGATTTCAATCTACTATTTTCTTTTGTTGAAACATCTATTAAGTTTTTTTTAGGAAAAAAAAAATCTAATTAACCTTTCCGCGTTTCAGCATGAAGAATTCTATCCATATTCACGGTAAATTTGGGATAGGATTAGGACCCATATCTTTAAGAAATGATCCTTTTCAGGAATTTTACATTTCTAAATAAACCAACGATCGGGAAATTATTGTCCTGTTTTCTAATCGATTCTAGCAACCACATGTAAACGGTAAAATTCCCTGAAACTGAACCGTGAATCTTGCTGGAAGTGTTTCAGAATCATGAAGGAAAAGTTGTTGCACCAATCCAGACAATGAAACAGCAAGGAAGCAAAGAACTAAAAGAGTGTGTGAATAGAAGCTGCAAATAGAAAAAGTAATAGAAGGAACATGGAGAAGCTAATCTCTAAGACTGCAAAGGTTCAAAATTAATATTCCAAGAGAGCACAAGATTCGGAATAGGCAATAAACATTTAGGTTACTAAGAAATTTGCATTATTTGATGCAAAAACTTATCTGATGGTTATTTTTTTTTCATTCACATCAAACTCAGCGACATTAAGATATTCTCTGCATACATATTCAACTAAACATAGGTTAACAGTCACTTGAAAGTCTAAATTCTGAATACATGATAAAGACAAGTTGCCTACTAAAGGAAAAAAAATCATGAAAAACAATCTGACCCATGAACCCCAAAAAAAAAAAAGAAAGAGACAGTTTAGGGCAGTGAAGTTCAACGATGAAGTACGGAGAAATTGAATCTTGATTGAGATGAGTCCCAACAAAGACCAACTTCATCTCCTTTCTTTAACTTCCGTCTATTCACGAAATCAGGAATCCATCTGTCAATGAAAACCAAACTATTAGAAGAACTCCATCTCTTAAAAACTAGTTGATGCTTTGTGTTTGTATCACAATCCCATACTCCAACTTTAGCACCATCTCGTTCAATCTTTTCCCGAATTTCTTGGCTTAACAATGGCAATATATGTTTAGTAGCTTCAACTGATGATACCAAAAGTCTAGACATGTGACCCACATCACTTTCAGTTAGCTTTTTGGTTATCTTCCATGGATTCTCATCATGGGTTGATGAATTCTCTGTGCTTTGGTACTCAAAATAAAGAGTTAATTCAGTTGAAACTCCCCTCTCTTCTCCACTACTTGAGCTTATATTTTCTGGGTTATCACTGATTTTGACAATGGAAGAAGAGCAATTCTGAGTAGCCGAACTGATAATACTTGTGGTTGGCTTCTCTATCTTTGTTGGATAGCAAGAAAGAGTTAACTCAGTCGAAACTCCACTCTCTTCATCACTGCATTGGCTAATCTTTTCTGGGTTGTGCGTGGTTCTGGCAATGCAAGAATTATCCAACAGATTTAGTGTAGCTGAAGAAGAAACATCGGTGCAGTGATCACTGAAAGAAGACAAAATCTTTGGAGGTTGAATACGATCAGAGGTCGTAGTTGCTGGCTTCATCAACTTTCTTGGATAGTAGCAAGAAAGAGTTAACTCAGTAGAAATTTCACTTTGGTTTTCCGGGTATTTCCTCTTCATTGGTGAAGAAGAAAGATTATTGCAGTCACCGTAAAAAGACGAAAACATTGGAGGATGAACTTGAATATGACCAGCAGCAGCAGCAGCAGCAGTTGCTGGCTTCATTATCTTCCTTGGATAGCAGCAAGAAAGATTTAACTCAGTAGAAATTCCGTTATGGTTTTTTGAGTATTCCCCCTTCTTTGCTGATTGAGTATTGGCGGCAACGAGAAGCTGAAGGTAATTGTTAGTCTTCATTGTGAAGAAGAAAAAGAGAGATGAAAACAATTTGTGTGAATCATTAGAGAGAGAGATTACGTATTTATTGAGAGAAATCCATATTAGTTTAGGATTAAGTTTTCCCAATTCTACACTGATATATGTTTTTAGATTTCGAGTCCTGAAATGTAATGATGGAAGCAAACTAACATTTTCCATGTCTAATATGGAAAAACAATATCATAAATTTTTTTTAAAAAAAAAAGATATATAAATTGAATAAAAGGCCAACCTTATACAACATAATGGGCCTACGGAACAATCACAAAGGCGCATAATTGATGGCCCAATAAGTGCAAATTCAACAAAACCGAATCATTGTTTGGTTTGATTTTAATTCAGTAATCTTAAATGTTAGTTCCGGTTTGATTTATAAAAATAAATATATTTCATTGTTTTATTAATTTGATTATTAGACTAAACTGACCTATGAATAGCTCTAAATGAAATACTATTTAAATTCATTTCATCTTATATTTTTATCAATCAAGAAATTAGCTCTAGTCATGAAAATTATTCATTGTTTTCGTTATGATTATGAACTTAATAGCTTTACTTATATGTATATTTATATTCATTTCATTTATTTAATTTTAACCTCTTAATTTATATTTATATTCCTATTGATGATTGTTTATCAATATGTAATTCGTGTTTAGCAGAATGGACAGCAGCATTATGATTTACTGCAGAAGATTGTTTGTTCCCTTCAAGAATTTGAAGCTAAGCCACAAGATGGCATCGGAGATCCATCAAGATACCGATAAAACAGAGACACAAAGGGAAGAAGTGATCGGTTTAGTTTCTGCAATTCTTGAGGTGAATTACATTGGAGCGTTAGAGGCAATTCATGGCAAGACCCTCCAACTTAGAGCATCAAATCTCCCAAGGAGGAGTTAGTAAACAGAGCACTAAAACACAAGGTGACTTCAGCATACAATTTTTCTGATGGTCAAGTTTTCTCGTCCACATCAAACTCAGCAGCATTAGGGCAATAAACTGTCAAAGACAAGCAAGAAGAATTGAAGATTGTAATACTTAACTAATTGAAGATCAAAACAATGAAAAACTTCAAAATTAGTTTCTAACTAGGTCATCAAGCATTTCAAATGCAAATAATAACCTTCTTTCTCTGCATACATATTCAACTAAACAAGCCCAAGATTCAGGTTCTGGTTTAAACCCCAGTTCTGCTAATCCATATAAAACTGTGACAGCATTATCTACCATTCCAGCTTTACAAAGGCGAACCACCAACTCATTTGAAGTAGCATAATGGGGTATAAAGCCTCTACAGAGCATCGAACCCAACAATTCAGAAGCCTTCTCCAGCTCACCTTTTTGGCACAAGAAATTCAAAACAATTCTGTAACTTCCTTTGTTCAGATAAACACCCTCAAAAGCTAGTTTCTCAAGCATCCGAAGAGCTTCGTCGTACCTGCCTTCATTACATAAACCTTTAAGTAACACATTGAAAGTTACTACATCAGCTTTACATTTCCTTTCTTTCATTTCTTTAAGCAACTCCATGGCTTCGTCTATTTTACCTGCTCTGCAGAAGCAATTTATCAATGTAGTATAACAAACTGCATCGGGTTTTATTCCAAAGCTTTTCATCTCATCAAAAACCTCTTTGGCCTCTTCCAACTTTCCCTCCTTGTAATATCCATTCATTAGTTCTGAATAATTAAATATATTTGGATAGCATCCATTGTTTCTCATAAACTCTATTATCTTCCTCGCCCTATCAACCTTTCCCTCATGACAAAAGCCTTTAATCAGAACACTGTAAGTAAGAGCATCTGGCAATATTTGATCCTTTGACACCATGTCCTCGAACAATTCAATTGCTTCTTTGAGTCTTCCACTTTCACCCAGCCCAGCCATCAGAGTTGAGTAGGTAATCAAATTAGGATAAGATCTCCTGGACTTCCTCATCTCCTTCACAACTTCAAAGGCAGATTCAAGATTCCCACTTTTGCAATGATATTTAACCAAGATGTTAAAAATACAGGTATTAGGCTCTATTTTGAGACATTCCTTCACATGCAATAGAAATTTTTGGACCAAATCAATCCGCTTTGATTCAATCAATAGATTGAGACATGTGCTCGTGGCATTAAGTGAGGGCTTCTCACGAACAGTTGGTTGAATAGCATAGAACATGTCGAGAATTCTTTCATGTAGAGAGGACTTATAAAAGTGCTTCATGAGACCAAGGAATATGTTTTCATGAAATTTGCAAGTTTCATAGGTCATCTGTCGAAGAAGTGCATCAACAGCCTGAAATTTCCTTGCCCCAGCAAGCTTATGGATTATGATTGAATAGGTAGCATGGTTGTGATCAAAACCTTTTTGCTCTGCTACCATGTTGAATATTTCTAACGCATGTTGTGGATCTCTCTCATGTTTGATCAAATTTACGGCAGACTCATGAGAGATGAATCTAGGTTTTCTCCAAGTTTCTACAAGGGTGTTCAACCTTTCGGTTGCAGAATCTGGAAGGGAAGTTGCTTTTGAGAATTGAAGAGGAGAGATCCATGGAAGTGAATGCGATATAGTTGAAGAGGAAGTGGAGAACAGATGATGCTTATTGCCAATAAGTCTCACAATATTCATGAAATCATTGCACCTGGTATATGACTTTGTCATCTGAAGAAGATAACAACCTGTTAGCGCTCTTTTCCAAATGTGTATCGATATGCACTTTCAAAACCAAGTTAGGCACATATTCAATTCAGAATCATCATTTCAAAAAATAACTAAAAGAAATGGCAATTATAACCAAAGAAAGGAGAATAAATCAAGTCTCAAATTAATATATTACATGTTTCAAAACATATGCAGATCTGTTTTACAAAGAATGCTTGAAAATTATTCTGACCACAAAACGAACACAAAATTGAGTTGATACATTTCTCCTATCGACTTAATCTTTTCTTTTCTCCTTTACTTTTTGGCATATTTTCCTTTTTTCTTTGGCATCTTTTCCTTATAAAGTAGTTACATTTAAAACACCAGACAAGCATAAACTTTCCTAAGGGAACAAGTTAAGCATAGCCAAAAGAGAAGCTCTATATGGTTCATATTACATGCAAGCCTTAATAACAGGGTGATCCAAAAATTTTCCTCTTTTTTTTTTTCGAATTAGAATAAGCCAAAGACAACCTGTCAGGTTCCAAATCCTGAAACTACTAAATATCAAACCTAAGATTCTGGCTTGACACTCATCTGAAATTCAAGAAAGAACTAAACCTCACCTTTAGAAGAAAAGAGAAAACAAGGATTGAATCAAGATCATCTGTTTTAGTGATTCTCACACCAGATTGAGACGTAAACTCGCAACCATGAAAAAGTAGAAAATTTTGACTCATTTTGAATTGTTGTATTCTGATGTAAGATTTCTTTGAGTTGGTCCATTCTCAATTGGGTCTCTCTGTTATTGTATTGTATTGCATCCATGTTCAAATCATATTTCTGAACTTCAAAATGTTGATTCTGAAACTACAGAACACAACCTTTTTGCATGAAGAAGGCCATCATCTAACATACCTTTCATCATTAACTTTCCTTATATTGCAGACACCAATTTTCAGGGTTCGTCAGAGAAGTGGACAATGGTCAAGAAATGTGCACAATGTAAATTTTGTTACCTCAAAAAAACACTTAGAAAAGAACCTTCAATGAAACAGTTCCACAATATGATTTGATAAAATTCTTGCTTGCCATCCTCATGATGTAACTTCTTTCTAAGCAATCATTGATCCTCACACATCACATCAACCCAAGACAACAACATTGAATCTGTGATGTTTATGTAACTGGAAAATATACTAATATTTTTTTATAGAGAAATTCATTCGAATGAGATGTACCCTTTGACATAGTTTTCTGGAACTTGAATTAAGATTACATCACTCTTCTCTTCCCTATCATTTTCTGCATAGGTCTGGATGATCTTTTGCTTTCTTTCGCACCCTTTTCCTCTTGTTCAGCATCATTTTTTTTCAAATTTGTATTCATTCTATTGGCCACTACCTCAGTCCTCGGCTCCGGCACAATTCCTTTAGATTTCATCTCCCCAAAGTAATGCAAAGCATCCTTAGTTCTTCCCTTGTCATAGAGCCAATGAATCATAATAGTATAGGAACGCTGATCAGGTCCCAACCCATATTTCTCCATCTCATTCCAAGTATCTCTTACTTTTTCCTCACAATCCCATTTGGCATACAATTTTAAGATCAAGTTATATGTATCACCATTGATCTTGCATCCACTTCTCTCCATCCTTTCCAAAACCAAGGGCAGCCCCTCTGCTTTCTTCAGCGCCTTCAGCAAGTAATTGAGAGTTATATCATCCGGCATGCAACTCCCCTTCTTGTCCAGCATTTCATCCAAAAGCTCATTAACTTTCTCCATCCTCCGAATTTTGCACAAATGCTTAATAAGCGAGTTGTAGGTAGCTACATTTGGCAAACAACCCTGTTCCGTCATCTCCTTAAAAATTTCCAAGGCTTCAGGAATCCTCTTCTTGAAACACAACGCATCAATCATACAATTGCAGACTACAACATCTGGTTTGCATTGTCCCTCCCACATTGCTCGATAGAGTTTCAAGGCTGTGCCTAACTTTCCCTTCTTGGTTAATGCTTTCACAAAAGTTCCGTAGGTGAATAAATCTGGCTTGCATTTAAATCGAATTATATCTCTGAAAAACCTCTTTGCCTCATGTACATTTCCCAACACACACCACCCATTGAGAACAATATTCATGGTCTTTATATCCATGCCAAAATAATTTCCCTTTGAATATAGCAAAGTTTCTGCAACTTCTACATGCTTATATCTACATAAACACATTAAGAGTTTCTGGAAAGCAACCAAATCCATATCTAGCCCTAAATCTCTCCTCTTATTGAAAATCTCAATTGCCTCCTCCACCTTATGTGCAGCAGCATATCTATTAAGAATAATTTGATAAGTTTCCTCATCAATAAGTCCCTCTTTCTTGGACATCTCACCAAGCACTTGAGTCAACTCATCAAAACGCCTCATCTTTCCAAGAATGTCAAGAATCTCATTGTATATACTCACCATAAAAATTTGGCCTCCTTTAGAAACCCAATTGAAGAATATATAAGCTGATTTCCAATCAGAACGGTGCCTCTTCAGTACATTCAAGATTAGATCTTCTGTCAACAGGGGGTTGCACTGATTGAGAGCAAGCTCAATTTTCCTTGTTGGGCTATCTCTATAATTCTTAAGAACTTTCTGGACTTCAATTGCTAGTTCATTGACTGAATCTTGCTGGGTTTCGATTAGTGAATGAGAATTCGTGATGGCATGAACACCAAATTGGGAATTAGACATCTGGGAATAGTTCTTTACAGGATTTTGGTTATGAGGAATGTAAAGAAGCAAAGAATGGTTTTCTTTAGATTTGGTTTGGGATACAGATTTGATTATCAAGCGAAAATTTTCCCAGGAAATGCATTTCAAATGTTGGAATAGGGGAGGCATGTTATGAATTTTCAGTTGTGGGTCTTTTACAGACAAAGTGGCAGACCAAATCATAAATCAGATCAAAAACTTTTTAGACCAAAATGAATGCTCATTCCCCCTTTCCTTTTCTCTTGATATAGAAAACAGAAAAGACTACAACAATATAGTTCCGAATCCTGAAAACAAAAGTAATCCGAAAAGGATGAAAATCATCAAAACTAAAAGACAAGAACCAAATCAATAATATAGTGAATACTGAGTTCTTCATAATTCTCATTTGAGAAGAAAAGACACAATTAGGAAAAAAAAAAAGAAAAAGAAAAATCAAACAAGAGCTAGAATCTGGCAAAGTAAATCTATCGACGAAGCTTTTAATGCCTCAGAAGAACAAGAGACCCAATTGAGGATACAGTATCTTAAGATCATTATGTAAACAGAACAGCTAAATGAAGTAAAGATACACAATAGCTTAAAATTCCTCGAAGAAATCACTTCAATCGCGTTAGAGTGCGAAAAACGAATTAGAAGCGATCTTACGTTCTCATTAAGCATAACTAAAATTGAGATAGTAAAGATACACAATAGCTTAAAATTCCTCGAAGAAATCACTTCAATCGCGTTAGAGTGCGAAAAACGAATTAGAAGCGATCTTACGTACTCATTAAGCATAACTAAAATTGAGATAGAGATAGAGATGCAATAAGAGAAGAAATGATGAAAAGAGAAATTACCGAGAGGGAAAGAAAGAAGAGCAGTGTGTAGCCAAAATGAGAATAGCCTATTATGACTGTTTCACAGTAGTTGCTGACAAACCTGGAGCAATGACCCACCGCCAGAACCAATACAGAGAAGGAGAAGATGAGGAAGAAGATCGGCAGAAGCAGCAGTTATGCACGACTCGAGTTCCGCTTTGGGTGAAGATATTACTCGGGGGAAATGATTTTTTTTACCAAAACTTCGCCGCTTGTTATTTTATACCAATTTAGTACCAGCAACATTACAATATCGGAAATTTATGCGTCAAATGTCCCTTAGAAAAAATATCATATATTCTAAATATCAAAACACATCTTTTTTAAATTCATTATCTAAGAAATCGAATCTCCATTTTTTGAGGGATATTTTAATTTTTAGATATATAAATTAATAATAAATAGTATTTTTTTTGAAATAGCAAGTGATGTGTATTTTCGGTATTTACATCATATAAATTCTGTTGTAAATATTATAAATATTTTCATTTAAAACAAAATTGTAAAGATTTGACACTAAATTAATACAAAATAAAGTAAGAGTCAAAATTTTACTAAAAAATAAATTCATTTTACTCCATCATAGCCGTTAATGCTCCAAAAAGGGGAGAAAAATCAAACATGCCAAAAAAAACTCTTAAAATATTATATTGCCTCCCTTAAAGTTTTTTTTTAAACTTCTAATTACAATAATACACAAACTCAAAGAGCTATATTAAAGTACATCAAAAAAAATATATATATTTAGTATATTTCCAGTATATTTTTGGTATATCCTAATTCGATTTTTTAGAAATACATTGGATATATCGTAGTTCAGCATATATTGGAAATATTTTTGATATGTTTTGGAGATCTCGGAGATTCCTTAGAAATTCATTAGTTATATTTTGAGTATTTATTGATAATATTTTATGAATACCTTGAAAATATTTGAATTTGATATATATTGAGAATAATTTGGATATATTTTGAAAATTACTTAAGAATTTATTGAATATACATTAGAAATTCATCGAAAATATCTTGAACATACTTTGATAATACCTTAACATCATGATGTGATTGTGCAACAATGTACAAACAATTGACAGATTGATTGAAACAGGAGACAATGAACAAATTTTCCAGAAAGCAATTCAGGAGCAAGGCGGAGGCCAGATTTATTTCTCTTACCTTCCTCGCCTTACTTGTTTTGCGTTAGGAAAAGAATCTTGATTTTCTTAAATAAAAGTTCTTTTTGCTAGGAAATTGTTTAAATAAAGAATTTAGCCATTAACCAACTTATTCACTATTACATCAATTCAAACAAATTTTTAAGTAAATTGAGTCTATCTCGATATCTGTAAACTAAACAAATAACAGAATATGCATTTAACTATTTTATTTTTATTATATTATTAGTTTGGTGCAGAACCCGTGAACAAGTAGGATGACTCAAGAATGATCGACCTTATAGCAACTTCTCACAGACCGCCTAGGCCTTCACGCTGGAAATCAATAGCTTGTTCGATAAGTACGAGCTCGGGAGATTTGCCCGCTGCGACACCTTCACGTGGTGAAGCTTTTGGAGGTCTTGGCCACCAAAACCAAGATCTATTTCATCATGGAAGAAATAGATGTATTCGTCGAAGAAGAATAAAGAAGATGCAAGTATTTTGAAAATATGTTCGGTAAAATTGAAAAAAATGATATAAATATTTTTGAAATAAGAAGTTAATAGTGGATTTTTTTTTTTTTAAATACCCAATTTAGGTTTTCTTTACCCCAGATTTTTTTAATAGTGATAATTAACTAAAAACAAAGAAACACATAAATTTGGACTAAGATCGATTAATTAAGTGGAAATGCAAAAAAAAAAATGACTGGTATTATTTGAATGTTAATTTTTTTTTTTAATTTATGATTGTGAAGTGATACACATATTATAATTAATTAAATTGATTGGTAGTATATATAAAGATACCTCCCAAGAAAAAAATTATTTATGCATTTATTGGATTCATGATTTAAAAAAAAAAAACAGAAAGCATTTCATTATTCCATAACCATTACAGTATGATGAAGATCACTCTCCAAAAATAAAGGAAAAGTCCTCCAAATAGAAGGAATGCATTGAAATAAGAAGTTTTTGCCAAAAGAAAAAACCAGCAGTATTAGAAAATACATTCAAACAATCCAAAACAATAATTTCAAACTCAGATAAATCAAATTTTGGTTGCCGAATAGCATCAACATAAAATTATTAAACTCAAAATTATCCGTAAGTGAAATGAAATAATAAATATTTTTTTCTATTAACTAAAGGTTTTAAATTTGAGTCACTTAATAAATTTATTCAGTGTAAATACTTATTATTCATTATTGTATAATTGAAAAAAAAAATCTCTAAAAAAATGAAACAAATGAAATAATTAAACTCAAAAAATAATTCTACTAGTTATAATCAGCAATCATCTGCAAAAATTAAGCTAGTTAACAGTCATTTGGAAATTTCCATTATAAATACATGATAACAACATTTTCCCAAATATCAGCATAAATAAGAAATGATGAAAATTAATCTAACCTATAAACACCCCCCACCCACACAAAAAAAAAAAAAAAGAAGGCAGTGAATTTCAATATGGAGCACAGAAAAATTGAATCTTGTTTGATATGAATGCCAATAAAGACCAATTTTATCTTTTTCTTATTTATTTTTAACTTCTATCCATTCAAGAAATCTGGATTAATTTTACTTGTGTCCTCAATTTTATATTACTTACTATAAAATAATTTCTAAAATTTTTTCTTATAAAAATTACTATATTGATATTTTTTCTAGTAAAACACAACTTGGTTGAGTAACCAATCAAAATGCTGACGTGGATAGTGATATAGTATTAGAATTTTGTTATATAAGATGACACATCAGCACATGTATCTAGCTTTGAGTGTCACATCACGTAGACGGTATTAATTTTATAAGTAGTCACTAAACTTATATCATAATTACAATTCAATCATGAAAGAGTTTTGTAATGAAAACAAAAAATTGAACTTTTGAGTACAATTAAGAGGAGTTCAAAAATAAATTTTCTTTTATGGTATAAATTTAGCGACCGATGATGAAATTAATATTATCCACATAGCATTGCCCTATAGACATCTGACTCGACAATTGAAATGAGGTATATATACTAATTTGTCATTATACGTGGCAAAATTCCAATGTCATGTCATTGTTTATATCAATAATTTGATTAAAAAATTGTCGAAAATACTTTTATGAGAAAGAAATTAGTTTGGTAAATTTTGTGGAAAAAAATTAAAATTAATTTCGGAGTCAACAATCCATCTATTAGTGAAAACCAAACTCCTAAAAGCATCCCATCTCTTAAAAATGATGCCTAATTTGTGTTTGTATCACAATCCCATACCCCAACTTTAGCACCATCTCTTTCAATCTTCTCCGCAATTTCTTTGTTGAATAATGGCGATACATGTCTAGTAGCTGCAAGCCTTGAACTGATGACACCAAAAGTCTAGACATGTGACCCAGAATGGGTAAACGAATTTTAGATTGATTTGAATATTAATTTTAGCATCCATATTGTATCCGATAGAGTTCATGTCACCTGCTACCAAATATCATTCTACCCATTGTTATAAAAATCGGATCAGCTAGATTAATTCAATCGGTTTAATCAAAAACCGGTCATCATGTAGATCGGTTTTCAGTATTAAATCCAGAAAATTAATTAATCAGTCAGAAAATCAGAAAATTAGCTAGTTGAACCGGAAACTGATGTCATGGTTTCGTCCAGTTGAAAATGATGATAAAAATGGTGAATAGGGCGCTTCTAGGATTTGATCCCTGGTTTAAAAATCATTGATATATATATATTCATCTATATTTTTTTATTAGTAATGTATATTTCTTATTAGTAATATATATATCTAAAGATTTTAGTATAAGTTATTTTATTAATATAAAAAAGTTATTTTTTTAATATATATCTCTAACAACTTATCTTTTATTTTTATTATGTATAAAATATATTGTGTCTTATTATATAAGAGACATGTTATATTTTATAAAAATTTTATATAGACCGATTCGACTTTAAATTCATGACATGTTGCCTTTTTCAGTTCATTGACCGGACCGGTTTTTATAACCTTGTTCAACCCATTTATTATTTTATTTTATAAATTTAAAATTGTCATTTTTAATGTTTCAATAAATTTAGTTATATTTTGATTATTGAAGCATTGTATTTTATATGAATTAAAATTTAATTTTATATAATTGTTTTATATTTTCATTATTTTTTGAAAGATTACTGTTAGATGGATATTAGATCACACTTCATAACAAGCTAGGCCGAATTAGCTCAAACATGATCAGACCCATGTATCTAGTCATTAACATTGGTTGCTGTTTGGTTGATGAGCTAGGCCGGATTAGTTCATTACAAGCTTGGACCCAACTTAAATATTACATAGAGAATTTTACGCGTTTTACAGATTTTTGAAAGTTTTTTTTTTTTTTAATTTATCAATGATTTTTCTATGTTTTTTTTACTATTTTTTCAATTTTTATTTTTAGTAATTTTTTTTTTAAATGTGAGAATTAATGTGTATTTATCATATTTTTTCATTTAATTGAAAAAAAATATCTTTTTTTCATTTTTTAAACATGAATTAAGAATCTCATTAACTTGTATGACGACTAATTTTTCTTATGTATGCATTTATTTATTTTTAATTATTATTTAATTAATTTAATTAAAAAAAGTATATAAATTTATATTTAATTAACTTAATTACCAGAATAAATCTTTGATAAATTTTAATTACCA
>CATIWF010235731.1:0-49335 GCA_949630135.1 Balakata baccata | reverse complement strand
AAATTATATTTTATTAACTTATTATATATGAGACATGTTATATTTTATTAAAATTTTACATAGACCGGTTCAACCCCGGTTCAACCCCGGTTCAACCTTAAACCCTTGACCCGCTGTCTTCTCCGGTTCGTTGACCGGGCCAGTTTTTACAACCTTGGTTTATATACCAAAAGGTGGTAAATTTGCAAGTATTTGGTAAATTCCTAAATTGTGCTTATATTAAAAATTTTCTATTGCATGTTATATATTTTTTCCAAAGGAATTTATATAATAATACGCTGAAATTCTTGGATTAATACTCTTTTATGACTTTGATTATTATTATTGTCTTGTGCTAAAGTGTTAAATTGTTGATTTTTTCAGTCATCTTCTCAATTAACAATAATACAGTGACTATTGAAATATTGACTGGCTCTAATTAGAAAACGTGGAAGCGAGACGTGAAATTAGCTATGGAGTTGGCATATATTGATATTACTATGACAACTCCTAAGCCAGCTGACCTGACTGCTGAAAGTTCAGTGGTTGATAAAGAGATGCATTCAACATAGTACAAAATGAACCGCATGTGTTATTTGACTATAAAAAGGTCAATTCTAGAGCACCTGTTGAGCGGTTTGCTAGAGACTCATATAACAAAGGAGTTTCTGATTGTAGTTTCTCAGCGTTATAAGATATCTATCAATACCGAGATTGGTACCCTTTTAAAGCAACTATACTCCATAAAGTATAACGGAGTAGGAGGTGTCAGGAAATATATTCTCACCATGGTCCACATACAGAATAAACTATAGAACTTTGACATAATTCTCCCTAATGCTTGTATCGTGCATCAAGCTCTCAATACTCTACCACCAGAGTTTGGAATGCTTATTACTGCATATAACTCAAGGGAGGATCCATGGACAATTAATGCTTTCATTGCCATATATGTAGCTGAGGAAGAGAAGCTAAAGGCGGGTCAGGTTATTATTGCGCTTCTTATATCAAGTCCTCAGTGGAAAGGTAAAAGAAAAGGTAAGAAAGCTAAACTTAATGCTCCTAGTTTTGATAAAGAGTCTAGCCGATCTAGTGCTGTGGGTGTTGATAAAACTTTTATGAAAAGAGAACTTAAATGTTTCTTTTATAAAAAGAAAGGTCATAAAAAGTAGGATTGTTTGAAATATAAAACTTGGTTAGAAAAGCGTGAGCTTGTAGGTAACTCTTTTGGTCTTGTTGTTTGTGAATCCAGTTTGGTTGATGTCACATTCAGTTCTTGGTGGCTTGATAGTGGAGTGACTAAACATATTGCATTCACTCTGCAGGAGTTCATAAACAAGAGGAAACTAAATAAAGAAGAGTCAGTGCTCACAGTTGGCAACAATGACACAGTGAAAATTCTTTTTATTGGTAGTATCTGTTTGAATCTAGACACTAGTTTTGAACTTTTTTTGAAAAATATTTTGTACATATCGTCATTTAGGCGGAACTTGATATCAATATCTGAATTAGAGAAAATAGGTTATGCTTTTGTATTTAAAGATTTAGTTGTAAATATAACTTTAGATTCAAAAGCAGTTGGCCGTTGTTTTTTGTCATATGGTCTATATCAAGTATGTTTGAGTTCAAATAAGATTTATTTCGTAACCTGTATTGTTGAATATGTGCTAAAAAAAACCCTAATAAAGGATAAGTCTTCCATGTTGTAGCATAAAAGGCTTGGCCACATTTCTAAGGAAAGGTTAGAAAGGCTAATCAAGGAAAATATCTTGTCTGCCCTTGACTTCAGTGACCTAAAAATGTGTGTTGACTGTTGTAGAGGCAAACTTACCAAGATTAAGAAAAAAGGGATTTATTCGGAGTTCAGATCTCTTAGAGATAATCCATACAGATATATATGAACCTTATTCACCCACAATATGCAATAATAAGTATTTCATAACATTCATTGATGATTTTTTCCGATATGGGTATTTGTATTTGATTAAAGAAAAGTCTAAATCTCTTGATAAATTCAAGATTTTTAAGACTGAAGTTGAGAAACAGCTGTAAAAAGTTATCAAAATTATTAGATTTGATCGATGTGGTGAGTATTATGGTAAATATAGTATTGCAGGACAAGTAAAAGGTCCTTTTGCCAAATACTTGGAGGACTGTGGAATAGTAGCTCAGTTTACTATGTCAAGTAGTACTGAACAAAATTGTATGGCCGAAAGGCAGAATCGCACTTTGAATAAAATGACAAAGAGCATGATGTCAAGGTCAAATCTTCCAGACTTTTTATAGAGTAAGGCTATAAAAACGGCATTATATATCTTTAATAGAGTTCCCAGCAAGTTTGTGGCTGAAACGCCATTTGAATTGTGGACTAGAAGGAAACCTAGCTTGAATTATTTTTGAGTTTGGGGTTGTCCTTTAGAAGTATGCCTTTACAATCACGTTGAGGGTAAATTGCATTCTAAATTTACTCATTATTAATTCATAGGGTATCCAAATCATTATAAAGGCTACAAATTTTATTGTAGAGAAATGGGTTCTACAATTGTGGAATCACAAACAGCTAAATTTTTAAAATTTGATATAGCTAATAAGAGTGATTACTCTAAGATCACAAGACAGGAAAAGCATATTCAGGTTATACATATTCCTGTACCCAAGTAACCTACAATGTTGGATCCTACACTTGTGATTGATCTAATTTTGGAGAAGCCTATACAGTTGAATAAGGCTTCATCATCACAGGATGTAGTTGCACATGTTCCTCTTAAGAAGTCAACAGGGAAAGGAAACCTACTATTTCCTCTAATTATGCGGTCTATATAAGTGAGAGTGATCATGAAATTAGTCATACTACTGATCTTACATCTTTTGAAGAATCTGTTTCTAGTTCCCAATCTGATCTATGGTGGGATATAATGAGAGATGAAATGCAATCTATGGATTGTAATGGGGTGTGGGAGCTTGTTAAATTACCTATAGGTTGTAGACCTATCGGTTGTAAATGGGTTTATAAGACCAAGAAAGACTCCAAAGGGAATATAGAAAGGTTTCAATCTAGATTAGTTGCCAAGGGATTTACTCAGAGATGAGGAATTGATTATAATAAAACTTTTTTTTCTGTATCCTCGAAGGATACATTTAGAGTAATCATAACACTTGCAGCTTATTTTGATTTGGAGTTACATCAGATGGATGTTAACATCGCATTCCTAAATGAAAAAAATATTTAATGGTATATTTTCATTGGAAAATATTTGATATTGTATTTTTGTGAAAAAATATTAAATGTTATATTTTTATTAGAAAATGTAATATGATGTTTATCATATCTGATAAATAAAAGTCTTAAGATTAGTGTTGTATTAAGCAAAAGTTTGAGGCATTAAAGTTTATAACCTTGGTTGTATATCTTGTAACACATAAAGAATCGTACAATATAAAATTTTTAAGATATATATAGACTTCATTTGAAGTCATAAAGAATTTCTTATGCATACATGTGTTACATTTAGATAAGAAATCACTGACTGACAAAAAAATCAATACATAAAGTTTGATCATAAAGTAAGTATTGATTAATCTTACCACATTACCAATTGTGCTCGTGATTGATAGAGTTATTGGTAAATATGACCATAGAAGGTGTCATATTTTTTAATAATGTGGTTTCCGCCATAATTCTTTGCCAATAATTTTATTGAATCGAGCAGCAATTAGAAGTCTTTTATAATAGATTTTCAATTAATTAGCTCACGTGGATAATGTTATATATATTTAATATCTAATTATGGTTGTTGGCTCATTAATTGATAAATAAAAATATATTATAAAATAAATGGTTTTAAGAATCTGATCAATTTTTTATTTAGGCAAGATTTCATTAATTAATTTAGTGTGAATAATTAATATGAGTTAGATAATAATATAAATGTGATGGACGACACATGATTATTATATTATGTGAGTTAAAGTTCTTTTGTTACTGACTTTCACCTCTATAAAATATAATGTTGGATGGGGATAAATAAATGAATAAGGTTTTAGAATTCTATCATTGTGAATCAGGAAACGAGAAAATTTCTTAGTGCAAACTCATCCAGATTGTTCCTGCTACAATGGATTCGGCGAAATCAAATTCATTTCTATGTCCTCTATCTTGATTAAACTTGTTTTGTACTTTAAATTTCATGTATTAAATCCTGAGATTGATTTTGGCTAAATTGATTTTCTATCAATCTTCTCCAAAAAGAACTCTTTCTCAACCCCAAAACGTGGTTCCTGAAAGGAATGAGGCACAAAATAAGGGGAAAGAGAGGTAGTGTTTTCGAATTTTGAATTTGATTTCAAATTCGAAACCAGAGGGGTAGCACCTATATCAGTCTTATCGTCTTCGTCGGAAGGTGCTGCCGGCATCAGAGAATTTCCAGATTCAGCACTTGATAAAGGAGCAAAAGTTTTCATCGCGAGTGAGCTGTTATAACTAATAAAGGCCCTACAATAATCTTCAATAACTGAAACAGTGAATTTCACATCCTCATGAGCCAAAGTTAATGATTCATTGATAGGTAATTTACGGGTGGTGCCGACAAGAAACTGAGAAATATCAAACCGAGTTTTATTTGCTAATAAAAAGTTACCCTCACATTGTTTTGAGCGAGTAAAATTTGATGATTAATTTATTATGAACAATTTAAAACTCGGACATTATAGAGAATCTTAGTCATTACAGAAAAATCGAAATTGCATTTGTATATATTCTAAGATTGGATATGCTAAATCTACTGAATCTAAATTCGGACCGAAGAAAAATAAGAACTTAAAACATTGAAAAATTTAATTGAGCAAAAATTCAAATTAATTTGGACGAAAAACAAAATTAAATTGGGAGTGAAATTGAAACAGTCAAATTAATTAATAGAATAGTATTAGTCGACGGAAATTATTTATAATGTTTAAACACATATAACATTTGACATAAAGTTTTGCAGAAAATATATAGATAGAATAGACCAAGATGAGCAGTAACCAATGACCACCAAACCTGTAACATTTAAGTTAAATAATTAATATAAAATATTTTAAGCATAAATTTAATATATATATATATGTATATGATTTTATTTTTACCATTTTTGGATATGAGTATACAATAAATCATTTTTTTCTTTATTTGACAAAAAGTGCTCAAGCCTGAAAATAAAAAAAAGTATAACTTATATATATATATATATACACACACACACACACCTTATACATGCTCTCTTAGTGGTGATTCTTCTATATTTTGGATTGATTGATTGTTGTTATGAAGTCTAGATGACTCTGAAACATGTGTATCCTGCATAGTTTGAGTACTATGATCAAACGATACATTTTGCGGCTATGTTGTAAAAGGATTTTTTATCAATACGTGCCCAAAGATGATGCATTTTCAGCTGATTTGTATTTTATGGTCGATGAATCGTGCATAACTTTAAATGTCAAATTAAAAGGATTTTCAACTAATAATTTGGTAAACAAATTCTATTCCATATATTCTAGTAATAATGAGTGGAAGACTATATCTATTTTTAGAACCGTGAATTAAACTGTAGCATTGAGCTTATACATAGAAAAATAAATTAACTTTTCAATAAAATATTAGGATGATATAAAATATTTTTAAAATATGAGAATTATCATGTACCAATATGTTGGTGGTTCTTCTAGAATGTTACAATTATTACACTATATTTATTCATTGTAATTTTGTATGCTGCTTTTGTACTTAGAACGTACTCTGTACTACTATTCAGTAGATGTATTAAAGTAAATTTTATGTCATGTAATTAACGAAATATACATTTAAATATTAACAATCATTATATATGCATAAGTACGTTTCATTAAATTATATTTGCATTTTAAAAGATATGTAACTTATCCGTATGAACATCCAAAGAAAGAAACTCGAAAATAGTTTTTGCGTTTACATTTCTTTCTAATTCAATATATTGTACATGTTGTTTCTCCACTTGCAGGCGCACAATTTTTTCAATTGGTTCGGGAAGCCTGTTTATATAAATGTTAAGTAACTGAATATAAAATGTATAAATTAAAATTGTAAAACTTATGCCTTAACGTTGAAACTTCTAGTATTGCAAAACTGACAAAAATTTTTGTTCCAGCTGAATTATTAACAATCAGATTGTCTACAACACAAAATAGAATAAATAATATATAAATAAGCATAAAAATTGAAGGTTAGTATAATTCAAAAAACGAAATAGATCTAAAATGAATTTTGTGTAAAATATTTTAATATAAGTATTATATATAATTATAATAAATGCAAATATTTTTAATTAGATACCTGAGTATTTTTGTGTAATCATTCCAATAAATGCAACAACAACAGCACCATTTGTTTCTTCGGAGAAAATTTTGTCGTATGGAAAATCTGTTGCAACTTTATCCCACAAAGTGACATCTAATTTTTCCGAGCTATAATCACCTAAATATGAACAAATAAATAATTCAATCATAATATAATATAACATGCATATGTAAAGTAAACTAATTATATGTACTAGTCATTTTTTATTTTGACATGTCTTTTGATTCTAAGTCTACCCAATACGTTTACCTCTTCGAGTTCTCCAATTAACACAATTTGTCCGAATACATCTATAAAATAACCAATAGCTTAGAAAATCAAATTTTTTCTTTTTAAATATTTTAAAATTTTTGAAAAAAAAAAAAGATTATATACTACACAAATATGATTTATCTCTAGCTCTATTTTTAACTTCTTGAAATTCAAGGAAATCGAATCTATCAAATGGGATAGACAAATCATCGTCATCTAGTCTTTAGATGAATGCATTTCTCGGCAGCTTAATGCAATATGGGTGTATTAATTTTGTAATTAGATTGTGTAGATATAATGATAAATCCAGAAATATAGAAGGTTTTTTCTTCAATTAACAGTAGTCTGAAATAATCTACACTGTTTTGGAATTGTACTTTACATTGTGTTACCTACAAAATTAGAGAATAGAAAATTAAAATGAATGAAAAATAATAATAATATTTTAGATTACCTTTTCATCAAGCATGAGAAATTCGAGAGTGAATATCTCATTAGGACAGTAAATGTTCATAAAATTCCATACTCTTGTGACTCTAAATTTAATACGAACATTTTTGCTGTGACCATTAAGATCAAATAACACTGTATAATTTATTTTTTTATAGTTGATATGGTTTGTAAATACCATTTTAAAAATGAATTAAAATAAAAATAGTTAGAAACTACTTTATAATACAATATTTTCACAAACAATACAAATATGAGGAAAAATACAATGAACAACTCTATAGCTTTTTGTAAACAATAATTTGTAAGATCAAAAAATATTTCTAGAAATACAATATTTCTAGTATAGTCGAAAAAACTATCATTTTCATTATACAATTTATTATTTATAATTACACGTAATCCTTCATGTGATGTAACTCTTGAAAGTGCCAAATATAGTTGACCATGAGAAAATATATGGTTATGTATTGTAAAGACCAACATATTTCAATGTTTAACCTTAACTCTTATCAATAGTCATACAATAACATATTATTATTAGAAATTGTCTTCCTTCTAAAATATCCGTCATTTATTGTAAGAATAACTCGAGAAATATATACTTTTTTAGCACAATGTAAACCTATAAGTATTTGAGCTTCAATTACCTTTGTCTCTAAATCAGTTATTAATAACCGTGTACCATTACATAATCCAATATTTGGATTTATATTTCACAGTAATATAATTGGAATATTTTTTTTAATTTCAATTCGTGTTGAGAAAATTCATTAAAATTCCAAGAATTTAAAAATTCTATTGGATAAAGATAATCTAATTCACTAAAATTAGTAGAAGTTTTACATATAAAGTTAGAACTATAATATATTTTTTCATTCATCTGGAAGTAAATCAATTATCTTTTCATTAATTACATCAACAATTTCATTAGTAAGTGTTATTATAGCTCCTTCTTTTATATAATAAGAAACATTATATTTATTAAGAAATGAAGGATATGTCTCCTCTATAATCTGAGATATTGGATCAATATAATTTTTAACAAGAACATTATTTGGAATTTGAATCTAGTTAGATTCATCATCAAACTCGCATATTTGTCTAGTAGGTGTTTTACCATCACCGACTGACAAAATCCATTCAGCAATTACAGATATATCAGCTGAATAATTTGAATTTGTAGTATTTTTTAATAAACGCATATTATGTTTAAGTTTATATATACTATGAAATATTTCCATAAAGGTGATCTAGTTAATGAGACATTTATTATATCTTTTTCGCTACCATTAATGATTACAAGTAAAATTTGCCTAAAATCACCTCCTACCAGAACTAGTTTACCTCCAAAAGGTATATTTTTACTTATATCATCATCATTATGTAAAATATCTTTTAGTTTTCTATTTAGAGCTTCAAAATAATATTGATGACTCATTGAGCCTTCGTCCCAAATAATTAAAGACGTTTGTTCAATTAACATAGCTAATTGAGTACTTTTTTTAATTTCACAAGTTGAATGTTCATTAATCAGTATTTTTAATCTAAAATGTGTTGTTCTACCACCGGATAATAAAAGTGCTACTATGCCCGATGAAACTATAATTAAAACAATTTTTCCTGCTGGTCTAAGGCATAAAATTATTATTTCATACAAATGGGTCTTACTAGTTCCTCCATGGCCATAAAAAAAAAATACTGTATTATTATTTACAGCATTAATTACATCATGGTAAATTTTTTGTTGTTCAGCATTTAAAGTTTTTGCCATAAGATCATGTTCATGTTGTAAATGAATAATATCGTAGTTCATCTCTTCAATTAATAATCTATTAGTATTATCGCCAATAAATGATCTATCAGGAAGAGGTAAATTATAATCGGCTAATGAACATGAATAACGATTAAGGATTTTTTCGATTTCAAGTAAAATACGAATTTTTATATATTTTTCAGGAATGTTATTAGATGGAATTTAAAGTGTTTGTTGCAAATCTGATAAAATATCATCTCCAAAATATTTCAAAAAATGTAAAAAAAAGTTTCATCGAATCGCTTACTTCACAAAATAATATAAGAATTGAAAATAAATATCAGAGTTGAAAATATGATGCATATAAAACGACTTTTTCCATTACACTAATTCATTCTTGATCATTACCAAGTATTCCATAAGCGTTACATGCAGATTGAAAAGTATCATGTATGATATTACTTACTGTCCTGATTTTTTTATAATTTTTTGGACCTGTAACAATATTTAATAATAATCTTAAATAGTATAATTCATTTGAATTTGGACGAATATAAGCTATTCTTCCTAGACAATATCCTTGTTTGCATCAAGTCCATATTTTTTTCTCTATTTTGCCAAACTTATTTTGTAGGGAATTCAGCATATGTTAATAAATGGACATTTTTGTATTGACTATTAGTATGTATCTGTTCAGTGAACACAATTCGACTAAAATGATCATTATTTTTAATATAACCAATATCTTTAGAAGATTCAAATAAAATTGTATTCATATATTGAAAATGTATTGGAAATTCAAAAAGTCTTCTTGTAGATTCACATGATGAAAGATAATAACAATTTAGAAATGTTTTAATTTTATCAATTATTGGATTTTTATCACTATCAAATGGTTCCATTTGTTGGTCATAATTTTCAATTACAGCTTATATTCTATCTGGTCATTTGTTAATATATTGAATAAATACTTAACCATCGTTGATCTGCAACAATATTCAATGCAAATATGTGCTTTATATTTGCAAACTAATTCTATATTGTAAGGTACAATAAAATGATTGTCGATTTTTTCATTATTTTTTAATATATAGTTACCATTATTGCATTGTCTATAAATTGCAAATCTATTTTTATCAATGATTGTTTCTAGTTGATATTTTTTAGAAAAATATTTTGAACATTTATTGTTTTCATGCACAGAGACAATGAATTTATAGAACCACATGAACCGTGTATTATAAATTTAAAAACTATTCGATATGCGTTAGATTCAGTTTTTTTGAAGGCAATTCAGCCAAAATCATTAAATCTATATCATGTGGTGTAACGGGTTTGTTATCCTTATGCAACCAAATTAAGCAATGGATGTAAGGCAAACCACATTTTTGAAATTCAATTGTATATAATAAAAATATAATGGTACCAAAATGTTTATTTTTTTAATATCATCATGTGACCAACTTTTACTTTAAATATACAACTAATAATATCAGGTCTATCTTCAGGATTTTGACCAGGAATATAATTGAGCATATGTTGCATTTTAGGTCATAAAGGGCTAATGTAAATGTTATAAACAAATCGGAATGTCCATAAAACTTACAAATTATCATTGCATCATAATTATGTTCTAACATATAGTGAGGACTACCGGTGTAAGTCGAAAGTAATACTATCAATGATTTACATATATTATTACCATTTGTATCACCATGGAAAACGACATTTCGTATACTTATATAAATTTATGAACTTAGTTCCTTTTAATTATGTCTAATGTAATATAATCTTTCTTTTTCCATACATGAAAATGCGTCTACAACTTACTGTTAAAATAATTTACCTCCTCTTAATAAAATGATACCTTCTAAATGATGTTGTTGTATTCTAAATGCATAGTATTCCCGCATTGTGATAAATTTTCTAGATTTTTTGTTGCTATTATTGAATAGTTCATAACTAATATCTATTTTATATCCATATTGAATGTAAGGAAATAAAATTGGATATTGGAGTACCATCATGCCAGGATATAAAGTACTTGTACGTTTTAGATTTCCAGATTTATGTTCTATAATAAGATCTCTATTTTTATCATACAACTCAAAGTTGCCAATTATTAAACCAACTATTTCAGAACATGTAAGAGAATTATATTGTCGGCTATCTTCAGGTCTTTTACCAATGATTTTCAACTTAACCGGTAATAAATCAATGTTTTTAAATATATCTTTAACCATTCTAAATGATTTTACTAATTTATTAATGGTATCAAATATTTTGATTAAACCATCAATCAGTTGTTTTATTAATGAATGTATTTATATCATTATTAATTAAAGAGTTAATTCTATTATGTATTTCATTTTGTATGTCATAAATATATAGTTGTGCAAATTTCTGCTTTTCATTATCAACATGTAATAATGAACCAATTAGATGATAATTTAGCCTATATATTCTACAGACGAAAGGGCCAAAATTTTTATTAATTTTATAATTAATTTTACCTCCGGTTGAAGAAAAATCAAACATAGAATTGTAAATTCTTATATCATCTCTAAATTTTCTAGCAATTGTACCATTGTTATTACTTAATAATTTATCTAAAAAATAAGGAGTATGTTTTAATAGAGACAATTTTATTTTTCCTTTTGTAGCCACTGAATATATAGTTGTATTTTGTACTTGAAAAATGCTTGGACCCCGTTATAGAAAGATTGGATATTAAACTGAATGATAAAAAATAAATTAATTTTGAAAATCACGGCTAAAAAATTTAACTAACATTTTAAATTTAAAAAATTATATATATCAATACAAAAATGCAATTGTATTATATTAAAGAATATAAGATAACAACATAGTAGAATTTGCTTAAATAAATAAAAATAAATGATTATTAAAAGTTGTTTAAATCATGCTATAGTATCAGTTATTAAATATAAATATTTTAGTATTTTACATGAATTTGAGTTTAATAAATCAAAATTTATGATATTCGTATTTTATTTTTAAAATAATTTTCCATACCTCGTTCTTATTTGATGAAAATATAAAAATCCTTTTAAGGTATTTGTCATGTTAATATTAAATAGATCATCATAACCAAATAATATACAATATTCAAAAGTTTGACTTTAGGCAAGTGTATTGATGCGTAACTTTATTTCAAAAAAAAGTTCCCTTATAGTTTCAGCTTAAATAATCATTCATTTCATAATGTTTAAATTAACAATAATATATATATATATATATATATTGTAAAGATTTTTCCTAATGCGGTCTGTATACCTCATTATTTAGGAAATTCAATTAATCAATTAAGTATATTATACAAATAGATTTTCTTGTGTTATCCTGAAATTGATCGTCAATTAATTAAATATTAATAAAGCAATGCTATTTTGATTTTATGAAAAAATATTCAGAAAAGAATAACTAATCAAATATTCCTACTACGTGTTTTATAATATTATCATACAATATCTATAATATTATGTTAAATAATAGTATAAATTTGTGCAAAAAATTATAAGTTAGTAAATACTACTGTGATAAGATTTTTTTTTTTTGTCATTTTTAATTATTTAGATTTACTGTTTCATTTTCTTTGCTATTTATTTTATAAATATCATTTTTTAATAAATATTTTTGTACAATTCTTTAAATAAGCAAAAATTTTAAGAGTAGAGGACAGATAGATCATATTTGATTAAAAAAAAAATTCCTTCTAATTCAACTTTAATAATAATTCATTTCATAATGTTTACATTAACAAAAATATGCTAGGACATATCTAGTAATCAATATATTATAAAGATTTTCCCTAATGGACTCCGTATACATCATTATTTAGGAAGTTAAATTAATTACTTTGGTATATTATGTACACAGATTTTTTTGTGTTATCCAAAAAAGATTGGTCATGGATTAATTAAATATTAATAAATACAATTATATTTAAATTTCGTGGAAAAAAATTATATATTAAATTTAAATGCTTTTTTTCTTTAAGTAAATAATATTCAAGAAAGAATAACTGATCAAATATTCCTACTACTATGCTTATACAATATCGATAATATTTTGTTAAATAATAGTGTAATTTTGTGGGAAAATTATTTTGGAGGTGGATTCTTTATTGGTTGTCAGATGGCTATCTTCTAAGTTGATTGGAAATGCTTGTAAAACAGTTAATAAGGATTGAGAAGTTCAGGTTAGGCATATACATAGGGAGGGGAATCGAGTGGCAGATTTTTTAGCCAGTGAAGCCCTTAAGCATATGCGAGGTGTGAATATTTTGGAGAAGCCTGCTGGGATCGGTTTTCCACTTCTTTGAGATCAGATGGGGTTGGAATGGTCTCGTGGTAGTAGGCTTGTATACAGATAGAGCTTTGTGTTTTGGCGTTTTATTCCCTTTCTATTTCTCTAAAAAACATGTATAACTCAATAAATACTACCGTGATAAGATTTTTTTTGTCATTTTTTTATTATTTAGATTTATTGTTTCATTTTCTTTGCTATTTGTTTATTTAATATAATTCTTTTAACAAATCTTTCTGTACAATTTTGAGAATAAATTGATGAAAAAAACAACAAATGAGATCCACCATAATGTGAATGAAAAATAACAATATTAAAAACCTTTTTCCCAAAATCGTGCATAATCACCCAGACACATATCCAGATCAAGAACCTTCTTCTATAGTCACACTTAGTCATTAGTACAACAAACAAACAAAAAACACATGTTGAAGGAGTACTGAGTCTGAAATTATCCAATAATTGTTTTTTTTACAAACAAAATGTTGCCTCGAAATTTTTTTTAAAAAAAGTGGAATAATATATTAGCCTAAAAGGAAAAAAGCAGGGAAAAAAAATCAACATGAAGCAGATCTGTACCTTTTTTTGCAGCTACATCTAATCCTCCAAATAAAGCGAACATGACTGTAAAAATGTCATCAGAAACACATAAGATGCGAGGGGTAGAAAAAGGAAGAAATGCATTATAGGTAGGTTTGTTCTCTGTGGGTGCGGCTGAATAGCAAAAAAAAATCCTCAAAGAAAGCTTTTGTTTTAGGGTTATGAGAAGCAGTTTAAAGGGAGAAGACAAAAAATGAAGTTGTGAAAGACCAATCACCAATCAGAATTTTGGATTATAAATAAAAAAGACATAATAATGAATTGTGCAGAAATGCAAATTAAGATAAGATGGTCATTGGTTTTCAACGCAACGGTGCCATTTTGCTCCAATGGAGGTAGAAATGGAAAATCACTGTAGTATCTACAGTACTTTCTTGTACCGGCTTTTATTATATTTATAGATGTTTGTGTCAAGGGAGATAAAATCACCAAAATATTGAGCCACTCACTTGAAAAAGTCTAGGGACCATAAATAAATAGGAACTCCATAACACCTAAAGGTATGAGAGTAGGATAAAAAATTCTCACTCACATCAGAAAACCAATGCCCTAACAGATTATGTTTAAAGTCTAAGTAAGCTATGAGACTTGTGGTATTAGGGAAAGCAAGCAAGATTAAAGAACCACCCATAGGAGATGCCCTCGTACACTTATGTCCTGCTCGATGATGTTTGTCTTGAATGGAAAATACATCTTTGAAAGTACTAATACCTAGACAAGATAACCAATCATGAAGGGCAGTAACGCCCATAAAGCAACCATGTAAAGGGGAGGAACTTGATAAGGCAGGTACAAAGTTAGCTAGGTGATTCTTATTATTAGTAACATCAGCATAAGATCATCCAATCCGCTTCTCGAAGGTTGGAGGTAGTGGTTTCGGGAGAGGTTATCCATTCTTCTCGTTATAAGGTGTGTTGTAGAAGGAGATTTGTCCTATAAATTTGTTGGGGCCAATAGAAACAGAGTTAACATGTTTCAAAACAGCATAACAATCCTTGATATTGTAGAGTTTTAAGAAGCAGAAAATTCTTCCTCGGTAATTAAGTCTATTTGGAATATAGACATCATCCACAGTCTAAAACTTCAAAAAGTGTCTCCAAAGGGACTATGAGTTCCAAGATTTTGGAAAGTTCCTATATAGATGACATTGTTGGAGCTAGGTAGTGGTGGGCGGCAGGAGGCTGTAGGATTGAGTGGAGTAGCATCTCTCATTTACATATCCATAAGATCATCATACGTGGTTCCAAAATGAAATTCCATTGTTTTTTTTTTTTTTTTTGTGCTAAAGTATATGCCCCATGAAAGAACCTTTAAGTCTTCTATCAAGGACATTATAACATATTTGGATGTGGCTAGTAATCCTCCTCTCAAGCTTAAGCCTTTAGATAATGTCTCTACTCAACTTATTTTGGACAACTTGAAATCTAGTGATGAATAGCTAAACAGGACCTTTGTAGGTCATGCCAAAACACATATCCTATGAGAAGCTTTTTAAGAAATGGTTTTTATTCCAATGTTTTTCTAATAGGATGAGATATGTTGTTAATCACTCTTGATATTAGTATCTGTGGCGAAAATGGGTTAATGGTAATATGGAAATCCTACATAGATAGTTCGAGCCATTGAGGATTGGAACCCATCCATAGTGTCTTTAAAAAGATATACTTGGCTATGTTGTTTTGGAATTCCTATTCATGCTTAGTGTTCTACTATTCTCTATAGTATTAGAAACTTATAAGGTTCATTTGTTAATATGGCTGATGCTACTCACAATAAGTCTTTCTCTGATTATGGTAGAATTTCGGTTTCTACTTCTATGTTTGAATTTGTTATTGGTTCTATTAAATTGGTTCTATAAGGGAAATTATTTATAGTCAAAGTGACAGAGGAAGCTTTCTTAGACTACGCAGCTCTATATGGTAATTTTCCTCCTCTTTCTCATCTACAATCTTCGATTCAAGAAGATGGCTCGGCTTCTAACAGAAAAGAAGATTCATCTAAAAAAACAACCTTAGTGCGTGAAACAAATTTTGGCAATCTAAGCATAGAGCATGGTGAAGCAAAGTTTGATGAAAGAGGTATGGGTCAAAGTAATCGGGATTTTTGCATGGTTTAGAGTGAAACACAGTTTGGTGATAGAGGTACAGGTCAGAGTAATCGTGATTTTGATATGGGTTAAGATGAAGATACTTTTTTTTTCTACTCGAGATCGTTCTTTTTCTAAGGTAGGAAACAAAGTTGCAGCACTAACTTTAAATGCAGTCAAGGTCTATCAGCCTTAAGCCTATCTTTTTCTTAACATGTGGTGGGCCCTATAGGGAGCTCAGTTCTGCCTACTTCTAAACAGCTATTGGGCTCAGTTCTTCCATCTTTTTTTCAACATATGGTAGCCCAATAAAGAGCTTGGTTTTGCCACCAACAAATATGGTCATGGGCGTAGCTAAATCAACACCCATTCCATCCTCTCTTCATGCTAGTATGGGCCCTTAATATTTACAAAAAAAAAAAATAGGCTTTGAACTATTTACCTTTTCACTACAACAAAAGCCCGAAATATCTCAGTTTGGGCTCCAGGCCCTTTACACATTCCCTTCCTACTAGACCCAATAGACACCTTCTTGCTAACCCCCTTAAATACCCTAAGCCTATTATTTTCGATATTTCTTAACGGGCTAGATCCCCTACTTCCCTTCTTCCATCGACTAACCACCCTTCTAATCCAGCCTCACCCGCCATTAGTAAAAAAAAAATTTCTATATTTTCTTCTCCCAATAACCCAAATCACCTTCCTGTTTCTTCACCAAATTTATCTATTTCCGACCCTTTAATTCCTTCACATGCAGTGTCTCATGGCACTCAATTACTTCTTAATAAAGATATTGATTTGGAAGTTATTACTTCAAATAATGATGCACCTATCACAACTGGACCTTCAAGTTCAAAGGTAAGAAAGAAGAAAAGAAGAATTAGAAGTTTTGTTTCTTACAAAAACTTAAAAATTTGCTTGTTTTTAGTCGTGGAAAAAAAAGATGTAAAAAAAGAAAGGGTTTATGAAATCTTCTCTTCCTATGCTGCGGGTTTCAATCTCAGACATGGATTTCTCAATTTCTAGTATAGAATGCATTTCTATCACAAATAGTGACACTGCGAATATGAATAAGAGAAACTTATCTTTGCATTCGAGTAACACAATTGAAGCGTCCATTGTTGATAAGGCTATCCAAACCCTTGCTATCAGTTCACAGATTGATATGATTAATGGCAATAATCGGAGTGATATTCTTAAACATCTTGTGACAATGAATACTAAGGATATCAAGCGTTAGGGAAAATCTCATGAACAGGTGTAATGCCTCTATACTCTCTTTTATTTTTGCTCTATGATTTCTATTTTTAAAATGAGTTTTATGAGTTGGAATGTTAGTGAAAAGAAAAATGATTAAGAAATTAGTAAAACAAAAGTTATAGGACTTCTTATGTTGTAAGAGTCAAAACTCTCTACTGTTAATAACAATATTATTAGGCATATTTGAGGACAAGGGATTTGTTGGGTGGGATTTTACTCCTCTTATAAGTTTTTTGGTAGAGTTATCATGATATGGAACCACTCATTTATCTCAAATGACAATTTTCATAAAGGTAGTTATTGGATTGTTGCTGAAGGATTTTTTTTTTTATCATAAATAAAGCTAGATGCCTTCTTATTTCTGTTTATGCTCCTTGTTCTCCTTTCGCGCAAAGGAATATATAATTCGAATTGGAATCCTTAATTTTATAATAAGACTTGCCCATATTGATTGCATGGGATTTTAATGCCACTTTTCTACATGGAGATAGAGATTATACTACTTTGAACCCTTCTCCACCTTCAAAGGACTTTCAATCTTTTGTGCACAATTTGTAACTCATTGACTTACTCTTTATTGGGAAAAAAATTCACATAGGGAAATTCTATTAGGCAAAGCAAAATTGATCAATTTCTTATACACTCTGCCTGGGCTCTCTCATTTCCCAGTACCAAACAATGGGCACTTATGAAGGCTTTCATACCACTGCCCTATTATGCTCTCCATTCATGATTTCAATTAGCGGCCAAAGCCATTCAAGTTCTTAGATTGTTGGATACAAGAAAAGGGTTTCATCTTAATGGCAAATCCTAGTGGGAAGGTTTTTCTATCATCTCAGACTGAGGGTCTATCATTCTCCAAAAACTGAAGTTGTTAAAAAAAATTCTTTTTCAATAGAACCGAGATGTTTTTGGTAACATTGGCCAATCTATTAAGGTACTTAAGTATGAGCTGGATGAGGTTGATTTAGATCTAAAAAGCCCCAATTTCCCCTCTACCAACTGGCCACTACTTCTTTATAAACGCAACCTAACTTACAGAGATATGTGAACTAAAATGCACAAAAACAAATCTCTTTGGTGTCAAAAATCCAGAGCTTTATAGTGTAAAGTAAGGGATAGAAACACCAAATACTTCTATTTGGTTGCTTCTGATAGAGGCGGATGAAATTTCCACTATTAATGGGGATCTCACTTCTCTAGATGGTATATAAAAAGGTATCCTTGATTATTACAAAATCTTCTTCAAGGAAGTATCTTTCACAAGACCCTTTCTTATATTAGCTGATATCATAAAGCTATAAATAGAAAGTGTTGCATCTTTGGAACTGCCTTTTAGCTTTGATGAAGTAAAGTCAATTGTTTGGTCATGTGAGGATAAGAAAGTTCCTAGGCTTGATGGATTTAATTTCTCCATTTTTAAGGTAGCCTAGGACTAAGGATTTTTATGAAAAATAATTATCATTCCAATGCAATGTTTATACAAGACGACGAATGATTATATAGAAGAAAGCTAAAAAAAGAAAAACAGTGTTATTGCCTATTCTGAAGAATATGAGATATGGTTGTGTTCTTTACTATATTTGATAAGATATTATTATTTATAAAAGTTGTCGTTGTATCCAAAATGGAAGGAGATGTTGGCCTATAATTAAAGGGATATATTTCTTTTGCTTTGATTAAGGAGATCGTTGGATCTATTATGGGAAATGCAAATTGTTGATTGGGAATGGCCTTGGTGGATTATTGTTGACTTCATTCACCCTTTCTTAAGCTAGAGGAAATGATATAGTGGACTCCAAGCTTATTTTGAAAATGCAAGAAAGGAACAGTAATAAATGGTTTGGTGAAGACATATGTAAGTTGTTAAGAGAAAGGAATGTAGTGAGTAATAAGGGCATTGGCAGCAACTTTTTTATGAACAAAGTGATAGTCAATTTCAATGTGTTTAGATGAATGACCGAATTGATTGTCATATATAAAGCACTTTTGTTGTCACTAAAGAGATATGGGGCTTGATAGAGATGAATGCCAATATCATGAAGAAGGAATTGTATCCAAACTAGTTCCGCAGTTGTGGATGCTAAGGCATGATACTCGGCTTCCATACTAGATCGTGATACTGTAGATTGCTTTTTCAAACACCAAGGTATGCAATTAGCTCCAAGAAAGATACAACAACCTGTTGTACTTCATCTTGTTAAAGGACAAACGGCCTAATCTGCATCACAAAGCCATAAAAAGAGAGTATCATGTTTTAGAAAAGAAATACCAAAGTGAAGAGTGCCTTTGAGATATCTAAGGATACTTTGACTACTTTCATGTCTCTAACAGTTGGATTTTGAAGAGTTTGACACACTTTATTAACAGCTTAAACAATGTCGGTCTTGTATAAGTTAAGTATTATAAGGCACCCACTAAACTGCGATATTCAGTGGCATTGACCGGATCTGAGTCTTTAGCTGTTGTTTGAGACTTGAGCATCATGGGCGATTTATAATGCGAGCTATCAAGTAATTTGGTTTTTTAGAGAAGTTCTTTAGCATATTGGCTTTGAGAGAGCATAAGTCCTTGGTGATTTTGTTGAACTTCAATTCCAAGGAAGAAATGTAATTCTCCAAGGTCTTTAAGAGTGAATTATGTGCCAAGTTTATTGATAAGCAGCTGGATGTATGTATCATTGTTTTTTGTGAGCACGATGTCATCCACATAAAAAAGAATTAGTATAACCCTATGATCATTGCATAGGATAAATAATGAAGGATCAGCAATACTACAAACAAAACCAAGATGCAGTAAATGTTAATACAATCTATTAAACCATGCTCTAAGAGCTTGTTTAAGCCCATAAAGAGATTTATTTAGTTTGCACACAATGTTAGGATTTTTGGGATCCTTGAAACCAGGAGTTTGCTCCAATAGACAGTTTCTTTAATGTATCCATTAAGGCATTCTTGACATCCAGTTGTCTCATTTTCCAATTTGAATTTATAACAATGGCTAAGACAACACGAATTGTAGTAACTTTAACTACAAACTATAGGTCTCAAAGTAGTCAAGTCCTTCGATTTGAGAGTAAGCTTGAGCTTCAAGACAAGCCTTGTAGCATTCTATAGTTTCATCTTCCTTGAATTTAATTCTGAATATCCATTTGGATTCAATTACATTTGTGTCAGGAAGTCTAGGAACTAATAGCCAAGTGCAATTTTCATAAAGAGCTTGGAATTCTTGGTTCATGGCTTTTTTCTAATGAGGTAATTATAAAGCTATTTTGCAAGATTTTGGAACGTTCACATCACTGTAGGTGATAAAAGCAATATTAGTTCGATGTGACTGAATTTGTTTAGTTTTTTGAGCTAGGTCTGGATTCAATTGAGGATTTTTTCGAACCTTTGCATGAGTGATCATCGAGTGGCCTTATGTATTCGAGGTGTCATCTGCGAGAGATAAATCAACAATCAAATTTTGACTTAAATCTGGTAAATTGTGAAATAAAGATTGAGATGGAACATGTTTTAAGATCTCAGTATTAGGCATGTGATGTTTAAGACTGAAAGTATTGTCGAGGTTAGAACTTGAATAATTAGTGGCACTAGAAATGTTGAACGTCGACAGCAAAGGGATGTCTTCATATGACAAACTGGATGATGTTGGATTTAAAATATTTGGTGAGTAAATGGAGGATATTTGGTTAGAAATGGTAGTATTATGGACGAATTGTGAGATGGGATTTATTGGAGCTTGGTTTGAGGGAAATGGGGTTGATGTGGAATCATGTGGGGCATGATTTATGGAATTAGGACAAATGGTTGGTGCATGGGATATGGAAGGTAAGTTTTGAGAATTTTGGCAAGTGGGCAAAATTGGATGTAAGGAATTATTTTCATGGATTATTGTTGATGTGATGTCTTCATGCAAGGAATCTTTATCATGGATTGGTGTGAAAGAATGGTCTAAGGAATTATTATCTTCTACATATGAAAGGATAGTAATATTGGCACTATTATTAGCAAGGTCATAACTACAATTTAGAGACAAAATTGGATGTAAAGAATTATTTTTGTGGATTATTATTGATGTAACATCTTCATGCAAGGAATCTTTGTCATGGATTGGTGTGAAAGAATGGTCCAAGGAATTAATATCTTCTGCATGTGAAGGGATAGTAATAGTGGCACTATTATTGGCAAGGTCATAACTACAGTTTAAAGGTCCTGGGAGAATTGTATTTCGTTGCCCTTTCTCAACACAATAGTTATCAGTTGGCTGCCCTTTCTCAATACGAGTCACCTAAAATTGTTCAACATTATCTGGAAAAAAAATGTAACTCCAACTCTGTTGGAGCATTATTATCTTGAGAATGAGAGAAAGGATAACATTTTTCATCAAATGCTACATGATAGGAAATATATACTTTATTAGTTAGAGGATATAAACAACGATAATCATTGTGAATAGGGTTATAGCCAACAAGAACTCAAGGATAAGATTTCTTGGTAAATTTATTTTTTCCTTGATCACGAAGATAAGGAAAACACTTACATCCAAAAATTCTCAATATATCACAGTCAGGTTCGTAATTAAATAATTTCAGATATAGAGATTTCATATTAAGAATAGACAAAGGCATATGATTAATTAAAAAAATGGTTGTGAGGAAGGCATCAATCCAATATTTGGTGGGCATATGAGCTTGAAACAAAAGAGTAAGTCCAGTTTCCACAATATAACGGTGTTTCTGTCGACAACTTTGTTTTTTTATAGAGTGTAGGGATAAGAGAATTTATGATATATGCCATAATTTGATAAATGACTTTCAAAAGCAATAGAAGTGAATTCAACTCCACCATCACTTTGAAAATTTTTTATTTTTCACTCAAATAAATTTTCCACTTGTTTTTTAAATTTAAGAAAAACTTTAAAGAAGTATGACTTTTATGTTACAGGAAATATCCTTGTATAACGAGTGCAGTCATCCACAATAATAGCATAATATTTAAAATGTTGGCATGAAAGGATTGGGGCAAGTCCCCATAAATCACAATGTAATTTGTCTAAAGGAAAATTGGCAATTTTATTTGACAAAGAAAAAGGAAGCTTACAAATTTTTTTCCCATTTGGTAACTAGCACAAATGTTTTTGGTTGTTCCTAACTTGAAATATTAATTAAATTTTTGGAAGATAGTTTTCAAAAAAAAAATTAGAATATGGATGTCCCATGCATTGATGCCAACAAAAAATTGGTTAGCATTAAATGTAATAGAGCAAGCATTATCAGCAGTTAATTTAGCTACAAAAATAAGATTCTTTTTAATTTTAGGTACTACTAAAACATTTTTAAGATTAATGATACCATAATTTGTTTCAATTTTACCTTCTTCAATATGACTTATGTGCAAATTATCTCCAATACCCATAATAATAGATTCATCTCCATTATATTTAGTTTTGAAAGTTTAGTAGGATTATTAATGATATGAGTAGTGGCTCTTAAGTTAGCATAAAGATTTGGGTCATCACCTTGAGGAACATTTATGGTCGCTAAAGGCATTATGTAGTTGGTCCTACGGTTGAATAGAGTGATCAAAGCGGCTCCAACATTTAATAGCAGAGTGGTTGTATTTTCCATAGATTTGGCATATAATGGTGTCGTTGTCTTTCTTACCATTTTTATTATCAATAAGATTTCTATTGAATTGTTCTCCATATTTGGTAGAATTATAGTTGTTTTGAGAGCTATATCCAATTGTGGGATTGAAACCATGCCCATGAGAATTGAATTTGCCTCCATTCCTGCCATGACCTCTTCCTCTTTGTGCAAAATAGGTTTCATCATGTCAAGGATTGGGATCTTGTTCAATAGTGTTGTTGAAGATTAGTTGTTCATAGGCTTGAAGTGTTATGACAAACTGGTGGAATGAAAGATAAAGCGGTTTGTAAGCATAGCAGTGCAAAAGTTTTGATACTTAAGTCCAAGACCCCTTGTAAGTTGAAATAATCTTTTTATTTCATCAATTGGCTTTTTTATAGTAGCTAGGCTATTGCAAAGTCCCTTGAATTTCTTCACATAGTCATCAATGGAGAGATTGTCTTTTTGTAAGGATATAAGAGTTTCATTCAAAATAATCTCCTTTTCCACCATGGTGGGGAGAATTTGCTGTTCTATTGACTTCAACCCCTTAAAGGCTGAACCTACATCTTCAAGAGTAACAAGTACTTCAGTTTTGATGTTTGTCAATAAGAAAGCAGTGAGAAGACCATCATTCCTTTTCCACACGAGATAATTTGGATTTATCTCAATTTTGTCTTCCTTTGTTATTTCTTATAAAGGTTCAATGTCTTCAATAAGGTGGAGTGCCATGTTTATACTCTGAATGAGTGGCTCCATTTGAGAATGCCAAAGGAGAAAGTCTATGTTGTCTAGTTTTAGATATATTAGGCTAGAACACTGATGAAAGGATTGGAGAGAGAGTTCAGTTTCATGATTTGCTGTAATAAGAGTAGTATTGGCTATGAGAATTGATGTCAGTGAGTTGTTTGTAAGCTCTGATACCATAAGGATTTTTATGAAAAATAATTCTCATTTCAATGCAATGTTTGTACAAGATGACCAACAATTATATAGAAGAAAGCTAATATTGCCTATTCTAAATACCATGAGATATGGTAGTGTTCTTTACTATATTTGACAAGATATTATTATTTATAGAAATTGTCGTTGTATCCACTATTGAAGGAGATGTTGGCTTGTAATTAGAGGGGTATATTACTTTTGCTTTGATTAAGGAGACCGTTGGATCTAATATGGGAAGCGCAAGCTGTTGATTGGGAGTGGCCTTGGTGGATTATTGTTGACTTCCTTCAAGGATTTTATATGTTTTGATATTATGGAGTTGATTGATTTCTTCTACACCTCAGGAATGTTGCCTAATAGAATTTCATCATCTTTTATCACTTTAATTTTGAAAATTAAACGGGCAACTAAAGTCTCTGATTTTTGGCCTATTAGCCTAATTGGGAGCTTATATAAAATCATATCAAAGATCCTAACAAACAGATTGCGCAATGTTATTTTTGATGTTGTTGATGTGCAGTAAAGAAGGTAGAAATATCTTGGGCAATGTTCGTATCATCAGCGAAATCATCTATTATTTTAACAAATATGGTTTTAGTAGTATTCTCTTCAAATCTGGTTTTACAAATCTATTAATTGGGACTATCTTGATTCCATTTTGAAACAAATGAATTTTGGCCCTTGCTGAAGATTTTGGATATATGAATGAGTATCTTCAACAAAAGTCTCTTTTCTTGTTAATGGCAATCCTACTGAGAAGATCATATTGAAAAAGGGGCTATGACAAAGAGATCTCTTATCCTCTCTTCTCTTTGTTATAGCAACCAAAGACTTCTCATTTATGCTTAATCAGCTACGTCTATTGAGATTTTTTTTTAGGTATTCCTTTCTCATCAAATTCACAAAAGATTTTTCATTTACAATATGCTGATGATACTCTGTTATTTTGTAATGCTAACTTGGAGGAACTTTTAAATGTGAAATGCACCCTTAAATGTTTCTCCTTGATATCTGGGTTGCAAATAAATCTTGAGAAAAGTGTCATCATTGGGCCCAGGTTATTACAAAAAAGTACAAAATTAACGTTGGCTTTAATCTCTCCTCTATAGTCTCTATTTCTTATTTTTCACTTGTGTGGAAAGATATATAGAATCTACAATACATTCCTCCTTTTAACAGTGGTATTAAGGTTCTGGCTGACAATAGAGAAAATATAAATTTTGGCTAGATTAATGGGTTTTTGAAACTCCTCTCCCATAACATTTTTCCTAGGTTGTTTAACATTTCTCTTAAGCAGAATGCTTTTATCAAAGATATGAGAATTTGGGATGGTTCAAATGGGAATATATGCTCATATGGAATAGACAACTTCAACCTTGGAAAATTGAGCAACGTGATTTACTGATTAATCTAGTTTCGGATTATCACATCTCCCCTTATAATTATGATAAACTCATATCGTCTCATAGCCCCAATGACATGTACTCAATCAAATCAGTTATTGCTTCCAGGCCTTAAACTCCTCTTCCGCCTTTGCTATCTCATGTGTCTAGGATTTAGAAATCTCTGGTTCCATCTAAGAATGAGATCTTTTCTTGGCTTGCAATTCTCAAAAGACTAAACATAAAAATGCTTTATGTGCAAAAGGTATTATTCCAATCAATAATAACATTTGTCCTTTACATAATAATTTTGCGAATACAGTGGATTATCTATTGGTTTTATGCCCCTTCATCTGTATTCTATAGTATAAATTATGTGTTTGGTAGGGCATCTCTTAGGTTATTCCAAAAACATTGAGAGAGTTTTTTTACCAATGGAAATTCTTAATTATAGGCCCATTCCAAAAGAAAATATGTTCAATTATTTTTCATGTCCTTCTTTGGTCAGTCTGGCAGGAACATAATGAAGTTGTCTTCAATAGGAGTGCTTCGAAATTGGAAAATTTCTTTTATGTTATCTTATGTAGATCTGAAGCCTGGTTATGAGCTATTAGCGATGAAGATGTTCTATGAAGCCAATACCTTCTTTTGGGAGTAGATGTAATTAAAATTCATCGCTCTAGATCCAGAATTACATCACATCTATCTGGATAGATTGTACCCCTTCCAAATTTTGTTAAATTGAATACAGACAGCTCATCTCTTGGTAAACTTGGACTTGCAGGGGTTAAAGGCATCCTTAGAGATTCCTTGGGTAATATCCTTTGCCCATTTTCTTTGTCGTGTAGTATTATGGACTTCAATGCTACTGAAGTTTAGCCATTCAATATATCTTTTGCCCATTTTCTTTGCCTTATGGTGCTATGAACTCTAATGCTGCTGAAGTCGTAGCCATTCGATAAGCTTTTCAAATCACAACATAACATAAGTGTACCTTTTTTCCATACATTATTTTTAAATTAGACTCAACTAATGATATTGGTTGGCTATCTAACGAAGGAAAACCTATACCATAGGTCTTGCTTAAGGAATTTTGCCTCACTGAAACCTTCGAGTAGAGGATCGGTTTGGTGTCATTTATGCATACAGGAACAGAGAACAATTTCATTCCTTACTTTGGCTAAAAAAAGTGTTTTGGGATCCAATAACTTTGTCGCCTAGATTTAGCTTTTTTTATGCTTTAGCTACAGCTTTTCTCCCATGTATTTTATGTTGCTCTAGCCTTTCATCTGTTTCTAGATAAATACTATTCCTTTTATCCGCTTTTAGGTATAGCATGAGGTGTGTACATGCTTCGCGCTGATGTATTAGTTTTTTAGGTATGTTTTTTCATCATTTTAGGTTCATTGCTCAATGCGGTTTTTTTCCGTTATTTTTAAAAATATGTTGGCTTATAAAAAAAGAATATATTTCCATAAACATATTTATTTTTAATAGTTTTATATTTTATAATCAAAGGATTCCAAATACTAACAAATTTGGAATACTAGAAATCTCATAATATATATAAATCATAATTTTATTCTCAAATGTTTTAATTCAATATAAAGTACTGAACTTAAATTTAATTACAATATTATTTTAAGGTAAGACAAACTAGACATGCTCTAAAAGATACCTTACGACTTGAAATTAGTTTTGTAAATAATTATTCGGACCATTTTACTGAATACTATTCAAAAAGTTTTGAAAATTGTGATTTAAAAATATTAAAATGCTATTGATTTTTTTTCATATATTACTAGACTTTTTCCGCAAAACTAACTGATAATCTAGTTTTTAGTTGATAATTTAGTTACAGTTAATAATCTAATATCTGAAAATTTAGAAGATGATACTATAGTTAATTTAATCAAAAGTATTTAATAAAACTAATTGAAAATATAGCTAAAAAATATAAAATAACATAAAAGATATATTTATATTAATCAAAACATTATATAAAATATATTTAAATGCATAACAATAACTTATTATATATATATAAAGAAAATTTTTGTATAGATTGAATTTATATAGATTAAATCAATAAAAGAGTGTCATATAAATAAAATAATTTACGGAACACTCTTTCATTAATTCAATATACTCAGATTCTGTCTATACAAAAATTTCACATATCAACTCTCCTTTCCATAAAATAAAATCATAAATAGGAAGCATGCGAACATTGACCAATATTGTATTTAGATTCCGATGCACATGATTTTGATCTAATTTAAATTGGGTCTATGCTCTTCTAGATTTCAAAATATTTACTCGTTCATAAAAATAATAAATTAAAGAAAAAATGAGCATGAAGAATCTTTCAATGTTCATAAACCATGACGGTGATTCCTGTTTAATAATATCCAACATTTTGAAAGCCAAGTAATATAAAGATGTCAAAACATTTTATAAACTCTTTTTTATTAGCTATCTAGTTTGAATTCGCGTTCGTTAAATTCAATAGAAAGGAGTAAGGTTCTACCACTTACTTTCAAGTTTTAAAAATATTTTAGATCTCGAATTTAATATATTTAATTAAAGGAGAAGAGATTTTTAAGAATAAAATATCATCTCATCTTATTTTTTAAAGATAAAATATTATACTCTTTAATATTGGTTATTGACAATTATAAGCTTACTTTTTTTGTTTTGGCTGTCGTCGACTTTGAGCGCCCATAGTATCTCTCCCTTCTTCTTTTTTTTTTTTTTTTTTCATTTTATGCATTAATAATATTATATTTTTCATTGTTCAACAAAGATATATGATTTGTTTTAGTTTTAGTGTTTTTAGTTTTTTATTGTAATAATTTTTAGTTTGTCTTCTTCATAATGAAATTTTGTATTCCTATACTGTAAAGTTTGTTTTGTCTTCTTCTATTATGAGGTGCAACTCCTTTCTATAGGTGTCTTAGTATGGTTATATATTTAGATGATAATATTTTTGTCGATAGTTGTCAAACTAGATTTATTCAGAAATATAATAGCTTTACAACCCCAATCTTATCTATCAGAAATAATGATTATAAAATTTATATTTTTTTTCCGTTCTTTCAACGCCAATTCCTTTTTGTTATTATTGTTATTCAAAAAATCAAATCCAAAATATTAGGCAAGTCACTTCATCTTTGATTTTAGATCTATACTGATTTCTTATTATAAATGAATTACATGCTATTATTCATAAAGCAATTATAGGCCTACAAATAATAAACAATTTTTCCACCTTTATTTATTTTTATTTAAGACGTCATTAACTCAAGAAAAATTAAGCAATTGAAATTTCCTTCAGCATAAAGATTAAATTAAAAAGACTAAACTTTTGTGTTCTTTTCTTTATTATGTTCATTTTATTTTTGGGTGGTCTTACCAATTATAATTTAAACTTTAGTATATGCATCAATTTTAGCAAATGTTTTTAAAATCAAAATGTTCATCTAATGATTATGAACTAACTTAATGCCTATTTCGCATTTCGTTTAGAAAAGTGTTTTTTAAAAGAAATTTGTATTTTTAACTTTTTTTTTTAATTTTAAAAACTGTTCTTGGTAAAAGCGGGTAAATAAATATTTTTTTCAAAAGCATATTTAAAAAAAGTAATTTATAAAAAATTAAAAAAATCAGTTAATTAAATAAAAAAAATTTAAAATATACTTTTATGACCTTAAACAATAATCTCAAATACTCTCTTAAGATGTTTGAAGTCTTAGTTATTGATGCGGCTTTTTGTGTTTGTCTTCGCCTTAGTCGTGCTTGGATTATTGGATGTAATGTTCTTGGTGTGGTGTAAGGTGCGAAAAGGAGAAATTATTAGGTAGACTCAGTTTGTTACGTCATATGTAAACTAATTTAATCACATAATAATATGTATTTAATAATTTTATTAAGATAAGTTGATGTGAATACAATAATTAGTGACTTTACATATATATCATTGTATGATTTGATTATTAGCCTACAAATAACATAATAAACTGAATTTATCAAAAAAAATTCTCTTTAATTTAATTATAGATGATTGTAGGAATTATCATCGTGCTAATATAAATTTATCTCTGATTTAGATTGTGAGACTAAGCTAATGTTGTGGACGTTCATGCTCTTAATCAATATTCTCTTATGTTGTGCTTCATGCTCTTAAGCTAGTAAATTCCATCAAATCAATATTCTCAAATTTTGAATTATCATATTAAAAGTAAAAACTAATTATGTGAGGTTGGTTAGAATTAATTTAGATTTAGGCTTCCAAACTTTTTTTTTTACAAGAGTAAGGAACAAAAGTTTGAATTCGAAATTTTACAGTTTGGTCATAAGTTGAGCACCACTAAAATAATCCAAACTTTATTAATAATTATTGAAATTGAAAAGGAGATATTAATGTTCACATACATCTTGAAAATTTGTACACTATGAAACTTCTATTAGACCAAATCTTCCAAGATTGTGGCCTGAGAGTAAACATTATTGTAATTTGTATCCCTAATTTACATAACTAACAAACAAAGAAAAGAAAGAAAAATGCCATGGACTAGTTATAACCCAAATTCGTGAAGTTTGGTAAGTCATAGTCCTCAAGCGGCAAAGTCAACCATTTCCCCAAGTCCCATATCTCGGCCGCCCTTCAGGAATAAGCCAAAGCTTGATCGGGCAACTGGGTTTCAGCCTCGTGTCCTCCATGGACGGTCCAAATTTAATCACATGCTCCAGGCAACTTCCTCAAGGCTCTGCTCCATCTCTATAAATTAGCATAGCTAAGGCAATGACAATCACACGTACTCGGGGCATATTCTACTGAAGAAACGGGAAAAAAAAAATTTAACGAAACAGAGTTACACCGTCCACAACCGAAACAAAGCAACAAGAAAGAAAACAGAGGGTGACCTGATCATCAAGAACACATATCAATGGCAAGAGAATTAAGCATGGCATTTCTTGCTACTATTGTAATAGCTGCTTTCATTCGGACCTCGGCCGCACAAACAACCCACACAGTGGGCGACAACTTAGGCTGGGTGATTCCTTCCGGCGGTGCTGCAGCTTACTCCTCCTGGGCTGCTAACCAAACTTTTGCTATTGGCGATACTCTGGGTAAGAATTCTGATTAAGATTAATTTTTCTATAAAAACGAATCATAAGGATAAAAGCTGATTTTTTTTTTTTTTTGAATGTTGCAGTGTTTAATTTTGTGAACAACCAGCATGATGTGACTAAAGTGAACAGGGCAGATTATGATGCTTGCACCACCACCAATCCTATTCTGAGGGCAACTTCTAGCCCTGCAAGGATCACCATTAATGGCACCGGCGACCATTATTTCATCTGCAGTTTTTCTGGCCATTGTGCTGCTGGTCAAAAGTTGATGATCAATGTGAGTGCAGCAACTTCAGCTCCAGCTCCTCAGCCTTCTTCAGTTCCAGCTCCTCAACCCACCACTCCTACCCCTGTTTCTGTCCCATCACCGGCTCCAGTTTCTACTCCACCACCCACACCGATTTCTGCTCCCTCACCAACACCAACCAGACAGGGCGTAACTTACACAGTTGGAGACAGTCAAGGTTGGACTCTCACTACTAATACTGCTGAACTATATCAGAATTGGGCTTCTGGCAAGAACTTCATGCCTGGAGACATTTTAGGTAAGGAACAATAATTAACACAATTAATTAGCAAGTAAAAATTGATGTTTAATTTTTCTAATTATTTTTTTCCTGTCAAATTGTGCTTGTTTACAGTTTTCAACTATGCCAGTGGGGCTCATGATGTAGCTGAGGTTTCAAAGGCTGAATTTGATTCTTGCAATACAGCTAACCCAATCTCTAGCAATAGCACCCCACCAACAAGAATCACTCTCACTGCCGGTGAGCATTACTATGTTTGCGCTATCCCTGGCCACTGCTCAGCCGGTCAAAAGCTAGCCATCAATGTCGGCTCTGCCAGTAGTCCCGCTACACCACCAAGCACCTCCATATCTCCTCCATCTCCTACCAACCCTTCTTCCCCATCCCCCCCAGGCTCCACTGCCCCTCCTCCACCTGACAGCTCTGCTACATCTCTTGGCGTTGCTACTCTCTCTGCCACCTTCTTGTTTATAATTGTAGCTTTCTTGTTTTAGATTAATTTGAACAGAACAAATTAACTAGTGTGTGTGTGTGATTCATTTTTATGTATTATTATACAGATTAAGTTTTGTTTTTCCACATTCAATAAAGCTGGGTTTCACATTTCAGCTTAATTAGTTGGATTTTTCATGATAAGTTTTTTTTTTTTTTTTTTGAGAAAAATAGCAAATTCATTACTCAACATGTCTTACATCCAGAAGAAGTTCTTGTACCAAGAATTGAGGAACATCCGACCAAAAAGAAGGAGAATGGAACCTAACAGAGTTCCTAGCTAAAGTATGTGCTACAGTATTACAACTTCTTCTAGCAAAAGACACAACATAATTAGCATAAAATTGAAATTTATACTTTCTCGTAAGAATTGGAGATTCGAAATGCACTCTTAAATTAAAGTTTAACAGTAGTAACACCAAAATGTAAATTTATATGCATGAATCAGCTTAATTAAATGTCTCGAGTTCGACTTCTAAAAATACAGCTACCTTAAAACTATTGTCGGAGTGATTTGTCGTCTTTTTGTCTTTTGAAATAATGTCCGGTACAAATAGAATTAATCTGTCTATTAACAATATATGACATAAAAAAAATGCAAATTTATGTTTTAAGCAACTTGGGCTTTCTAATTTAGCCTTTTCAGGTTTTAGTATGAGCCCAAATTTAGATTATGGAATCTAATCCAAACAAAACCAATACCATATCAAGTACCACCAAGAGTTATATTACGAAAATTTTACAAAAATGGAAAAAAAACGGAATGTTGTCCCCTCAAAATTTTTTTTAAAAATATCAAATATATTGTCTACACAGTTTTTTTCAAAATTATCGAAGATCAAGATTTACTGTAAAATTAATAAAAATTAAAATTATAAAAATTTAATTAAAGTTTATTCAAGTTATATCCAGAATTTATTCAATATTTATCAGAAAATTAATAAAAGTTGAAATTACACCAGATTTATTCAATATTTACCAAGGAATTATCCAAATTTTGCTTAAAGTTTACTCAAATTTTACCAAAAATTTACTTTAAAATTAATGAAAATTGAATTTAAAATTTATTCGAAAATTTACTCAATGTTTACTTAAATTATATCAAATATTTACGAGAAAATTAATAAAAATTGAAGTTATACAAAATTTTACCAAAAATTTACTATAAAATTAACGAAAATTGAATTTAAAATTTATCGAAGATTTATTCAATGTTTACTTAAGTTATATCAAATGTTTACGAGAAAATTAATAAAAATTGAAGTTACACAAAATTTATCAAAAATTTACTTAAGGTTTACTCAAGTTATACTTAATGTTTATAAGAAAATTAATGAAAGTTAAAGTTATATTAGGTTTACTCAAAATCTACTAAACTTTACTTGAAATTTACTAAAAAATTAAAGTTACAAAAGATTTATCTAAAACTTATTCCAAAATTTACCCAATGTTTACTTAATATTTACTACAAAATTAATAAAAGTTAAAATTACATAAAATTTACTCAAAATTTACCCAATATTTATCCAAAATTTACCTTATATTGACTATAAAATTAATGAAAATTGAAATTATTAAAGATTTATTCAAATTATAGTCCAGATTTACCCAATATTTATAAGAAAATTTATCAAAATTAAAGTTACATAAAATTTACTTAAGATTTATCTAATATTTACCCAATGTTTATTTAAGATTTACCCAACATCAAATTAATCTCTCAACTAAAACTTACCAAAAATCTACCCAAGGTTTACCAAAGTAAATAACCTTAATTAAGTTAATTAAATACAAGTTTATATATTTTTTTGTAATTAAGATTTGTCCAAAGTTTACTTTGTAATTAAGTTAATTAAATTAAAGTTTATATATTTTTTTACTAATTAAGTTAATTAAATAATGATTAAAAATAAATAAATACATGCATAAAGATAAATGGTAGCCGTACAAATTAATAAAATTCTTATTTCATATTTAAAATGAAAAAAATAACAATTTTATATTTTAATTAAATGAAAAATGTACTAAAAATATAATAAAATCTAATATTTGAAAAAAAATTGTAAAAATAAAAATACAGAAATTAAGAATGAAAATACGAAAATTTTGTAGGTAAAATTGAAAAAATCTTTCAAATATTAATAATTCTTGTAAATTTTTCTTATATTATGGATCCTAGTCTATTTAGCATTATGGACTAAGTATTCTTTATACATGTAAGAAATTGTAACAATTTTGTAAATATATCACATTTGGTTTCGCATAAAAAAAAATACAAATTTATGTTTCAAGCAACTTGGGCTTTGTAATTTAGCCTTTTGAGGTTTTTTAGTAGGAGCCCAAATTTAGATTATAGAATCTAATCTAATCCAAACAAAACCAATATCATATCAAGTACCACCAAGAGTTATATTATGGACCTAGTACATTTAGCATTATGGATTAAGTGTCCTCACATGTAAGAAATTGTAATAATTTTATAAATAAAACAAACTTATACAACTATTAAACATATTGTGCCAATTTTATAAATATTTATAATTTATTATAGGTATATTCATTAATTTATTGAAAAAAATTTATTTGCTATAAAATTGTAAGTTAATTATAAATAAAGTAAAAATTTATTAATTTATTAATAAATATTCGTTTCTTGTAAACTATAAATTCATTATCAGTAATCTATAGGTTATAAACTGTAGATTTATTTGTTATAAATTGTAGGTTCATTGGCAATAAAGAATTAGTTCATTACGTTATTAAGAGATATTCATTTGTTATAAAATTGTAGGTCTATTAGGAATAAAGTAAAAATTCATTAGTTTATTAATAAATATTCATTAGTTTATTAATAAAAGGTTCATTAATTTATTAGTCAAACTTCATTTCATTTCTTTATATATTTAATTTAATAGATATTTTTTTTTTATCTATAAGTATGAATTCATTGAATTATCTTGAGGAATATGCATTATGTATTCAATTTAATGAATATTCTATTATTTTATTTAATTATTTTTTAATCCATAATATAATTTATAGCTAATGAACAAGTAGTAATAAATTAATGAATATTTACTTTATATCTAATGAATATTTTTTAATAAACTAATAAATATTTTTTTAATAAACGAATTACAAATATTTACAAAATTACTAACATGTATATAACTATATAAATTTATCTTATTTACAAAATTGACATCGTTTCTCACATTTATAATATACCTTTGATCCATAATATTTCATACACTAGGGTCCACGATATAATTTATCAAATACAACAACATAGGGAAATATCATAAGTTATTACTCTCTTTTGCATGTATAATTAAAATTAAATAGTCTTCCTTTTCTCAGAAAATCAACATCATTAATGAATAAATTTGAGCATACGATTTCATCATACTCAAATCCCTAAATAATTCAATTATGAAAAAGGAAAAGTTTCTGTTGCATAATCGAACTGCTTGTCAACTTGTTCTGCCTATTGAATGCATAAAGTCCAGTTGGCAGTCGCATACAAGTTCATATGCATTTAATTTAATAACAATAATCAAAATTCAAAATTTGGCGAACACATGAAGTTCTATAAAGACAATGTTCTAACTTGAATAGTATTTTATCATTTGTGAGAATTAGATGAAATCTCGAGTTTGAATCTTTTCGTCACAATTTACTAATATTGATAAAAATTTGTCACATTTACAGTTAGTATAAGGAGATGATTATCTCTGTTGTCTAGTCCATAACGTACTGGAAGAAAAAGAAAAACAATATTATACAAAATTAGTTAATAACACCTTATTGATTTGAGATGAAAATTCTATAAAGACAGTCAAATTGGGTACAAGGATAGTTAATTATCTAAGAGGAACGTGTCCTAGTTTTCAGAAAATTTGTACAGAATTGAAAATGTCATTGTTGTGATCCTTCTTTATCTTCTCCAATTGCTGCCTATATATAGCAATTATCCTTTTCTTTTTTCATTACAGCAAAAAGAAACAGAAAGATGGCTAACCGTAGGATGAGTTGGATAGGATTCATGATCGCTGTAGTTGCTTTATTACAGTGTGCAAATGCTAATGCTGCCACCATATTTACTGTCGGCGACAGCTTGGGATGGGCTGTTCCTCCTAATAATTCTCTTGATTTCTATAAGAATTGGTCTGAAAACAACACTTTTCAGATTGGTGACTCTTTGCGTAAGCTTTCTTTCTCAATTTTCTTTGTTTGATATTGGAATTAATATTAACATTAATTATCTGGATTTCTTTTAATTATTTTAAGGAAAAATTACTATTTATCTTTTAAATTTTGGTTTATTGTACTTACATCTGCTAAGATTTAAAAATTATACGATCAGCATCATTTGTTTTATCTCTATTAAACTATGCAGTTCTTATGTTAAATTTTAAAATAATTACCATTAGTTAAAAAAAAATATTCTCAACTAGTACAAAAAAGCAAACCTTATGTGGTAAATAATAATTTTTTTATTATTTAACCACAATCTAACGTTTTTCTATTAGAAAATTTTACAGAATGACATATTAGTAGAATATAATAAAACAATAATACATATTGTATAATTTTTAAATTTTAGGGTGTACTAGTACAATAGGTCGAATCTCAGAGTATAAATAGTGATTTTTCTTATTTGAAATATTTTGATTATTTGGTAGTATTCAACTGGACTGGAACACATACAGCAACAGAAGTAGCAAACGAAGAGGAATATGGAAACTGCGTAAAGACAGGAATAGCATTAGTAACAAGTGGAGTAATTGTCCCTCTTAATGCAAATGGAACTCGCTACTTTGTTTGTTCAATAGGCACACACTGTGAACAAGGTATGAAGGTGGATATCAAAGTCGGAAATGGAATTGCACCGCCGCCTCCTCCACCGTCTTCCGCTCCCTCTCTCCATGTTGGTTGCTTAGCTGCTATCATCTCCTCCATAGCCATCCTCTTCTTCAATTATGTTTAAAAATTCATTGTAAAATTATGCTTATAGGCTATAGCAGCACTCGCAGTGATTGATCACTTCATAGTTACAGTCTACATTTCCTTGGATTTTTATTTATTTATTTATCTGTTTACTTATTTATTTGCCTAGGCTCGAAAACTGTAGATCATACAATAGGAATAGTCATCCTTTTACACTCACTATAAAAGTGTTAAATTTTCACCAAAATGATGGATGATGCCAAAGAGCTTCGAACTCGAGACCTCTCATAATTCTCCCGAGTGGGAATAACAATTAAGTCACCTGATTAGACAGCATAATTGTAATTTGGAATCTAGTAATGGTTGCGCAAATATAATTTACGGCACATGATGCTGGCTTTTATCACAATCATTTCCTGTTTGGTGAAACCCTAAGATTATCTATACATTATGACCCCAAATAATTTTGTATTCATGTCCCCAAACTGTGGCCTACTGTCAGTGACAACTAGCTATATTGTATTTCACAGCTATTGAACAATATCATCAACAGCAACAGCAACTGAGTGTTTCCTGTTTCCAAATAAAGTTATAATCTCAATGCCTAGGAGTCACTATCTAAATTGTAATCCTAAAGTTTGTTCCAGCCTTGCTGCTTGGCCAATGATTTTTCATCCTTAGAAACATTTAAATTTTTCCAGGATTCTGTAAGAAAAGAAGCATATTGTTGCTGGGAAAGTTCACATTTTTCTACACATGGGTGATAACCTTAAAAGACAAACAAAGCTCTGCTAATTTGCTTTTCCTAATGTTTAAACAGATCCTGAATTTATGAAAACATATGTGAAATCTGGCAAATAGAAACCACCATAAACGACAGTTTCTTTTTTTCCTCGGCCCCCATGAACGGAAACATAAATCAATTCAATAGCAATTTCACAACTGAGTACAAAAGTAAAGACAAAACAAGAGGAACAATACTTCCAAACGAGCAATCTTCTTGCCCTCCAGTAATATTACAGACGACCACAGATAAACAATATCAAACTAAGCAGTCTCTCACTTTTGCATTTTCAACATCAACTAGGAATTTGCAGCCCATTAGTGATTATAGAAAGCCACAAAAAGAAGTTCCAAAAGAACCCATACAAGATTTTTAGTAAAAGCATTTACGTCCCCACACACCGATCACCTTGCGAAACAACCAAAAGGATATCATGGCTTCTACAACCCACTTTAAAAACCAACTGAAGCTTCTGAAATTAGTTTGTGTAATATAATAACCAATATTGCTGCCAGGCCAGCATAGCACACATACAAAGGGACTCCCATGCTTACACCATATTGAAAATCTCAAAACATTTAGGCCTTTAAATGGACCCTTACACAGAGGCTGAACATTTACCAACCTCCTGAATCATTTCTGATAGAGAATAATTTGAAGGAAAAGCGGGAATATTTAATTTTAACACCTTTCATTATTCTCATTATGTCCTCTCTCTACCACAGCCTACTTCCAAATTCAGTCTATTCTTCGAGACAGATTACTACACACCAGTTACTAAGCGAAGTCTTCAGACATACAGAAAAGGAGCAGAACAGCCTATTCATATCACAAGTGATAGATATATCTGGAGTTTATTGCCTATGGTGGAACCTATCGATATAAGACTGCCAAAGGAGAACAAGGAAAACCAACTCCTCTTCAAGCAACAGCAATTGTGCCACACCCATGAGTTTATTGAGCAGACATGAACTCTATGAAGAAGCAACTCCTTTTTTTTTTGTTCTAAAACCAAATGTGAAGAGATTTAAGCATAATGACCAACAGTCAACTCACAGAAACGTGAGGTAAACATCTGAATTGATCAATACTCAGTACACTTGTTACTGTGACCATATGATTCCCCTATTTGCATGGTGATTTTCTGTATGCTAGAGAAGCCTACCAAGTGAGGAGACTGGTTTCACAATAGTCTGGTCAAGCTCAATTAGATGTTTCTTGTCTGATTTTTATATGTTATGTAATCAAACTCAGACTTCATTTACAATTCACCTTTTACTAAATTTCAACTTGCAATCTCACTGTTAGGACGTACATCCTTTTTATCAGAACCAGATACAAAATGAGGTTGCAAAATGAACTGATCAGAATAATTTGAGGCATCTCAAATTTTGATGCATATACACTAAAATATGAAAACATTGCCTACAAACCTGGTCTTTCTATCCGATCAATGAACTGGTTAGAGGGAAACTCAGGTCGCCAGTAAAATTGTCCTTCATCCACATTGTCATTGAAGGGTGCCTTACGTTTTCTGATAGTTGTGTCCAAATTCTGATCTTCACCCTCTGAAAACCACTTAGTTGGATGAGAATCGAAGGGATCATCAGTAATCCAAATAGTAGAAAGTTGCAACTCATTGTTTTTCTGTTGAGAAAAATCATTAAACTTGCCCCTATCTTGAGAAAAGCTTGAAGCAAGATCTTCAGTTTCTTGAGCCAAACTTCTTTCCATGCTCAAGCAGGGACCAGAGCAAAGACCCAACCTTAAGGATAAATCACATTGCATCCCAGGTGGCTTCTCTTGAGCATTCCACAAATCTGCTTGCAAGAATCTCCTGGCAGCAATTTCAGCACTAGGACAAACGAAAAAGTTTTGCCAAATACCCATTTCAGTTGGTTCCGCTGCGGATTTGGTGATAGGTTTACCAACAAATATAGTGTTGCAGTTCTTCTTCTCTGGCACATGGGAAACCAAATGGGATTGCTTAATGTGATGGTTGTTTCCATAACACAAGGGATAAACTGAACCCAAGTTCAGTTCTTTGTTAGTTTCCTTTGTCATCAATGTACTACAGCCAGGAGAAATATTCTCATAGAGTAAAGGATAAAAGCAAGGAGCAGCAACTTTACTAGTCTCAGTAGAATGCCGGTTAGATTCAGAAACTAGGAACTTTGAATTTACAGTCATGTTGGTTCTCACAAAGTTCAACTTACTGCTGGACTGAAACAGAGACAACTGTGAGCATTGTTTATCATTAGGCTTCTCCAATACTCTAGGAGGTGCAGGCAAAGGTTCTTGCATTCTTGGGCTGAGGTAACTCCTGGGATTACTATGCCGTTGGCTTCTTGAAGCTCTAACAGGAATGCAGCCTAGATTGAGGGCAGCTAGACAACATTTTGGCAAAAGATGTGTGATTTAACACCTCGAGTCCAATTATTTCAACCCTGAAGCATAATTTCTGAGTTGGATCCAAGAAATGTAAAAGCGAATTAAAAATCAGTACCTTCAATACAAGGAGGTAAAAGCTCTCCAGTTTCACTGCTTTCGTCTCTTCGAATAATGGAGTTAATGGCATCATTAAGACGATCCCATAATGTTTCTGGGTCCATATACTCAGCCTAGGCAATAAAACCACGTAAAATGAGCAGAGAAAACAAAGATCCAAGAATCTAAATGCGAAAGGAAAATAAATACCTCGGAGTTGACTTCAGAATACATGATTTCCTCAGCCTTCAAGACCACAATAGGAAGCTTCTCTTGCCACTCCTTGTTCTTTTTAGTAGTGGCACTGTGACTCTCGTTCACGACCCTAATCAAACACATGGTGCACAGTCACAAAATGCACAAAAACACGCACTGGTTTAAACAAAATAAGCAGAAAAAAAAAAAAAAAACCAACAAACCTGAAAATTTGTTGAATGATAGAACCTCTCATGGGCTGATGTCTATCGCTGTGCCAAGCTCGCCTCACGCATTCGTAAGGTCTCGGCCCTGGTCTCGGCATCTTCACCGGCAACTCACTCTAATCACACACAGACACAGACACAGACAAACCTTTATGTGGGGAGAGAGAACAAGCGAGAGGAGGTAGATATTCGAGCTTTTATAAACAGGCACTACATGGGCATAGATGGGTCACTTCAATTCTTAAGTTGTATTCCTCTCTTTCAAATCAAAAACAAATTCCAGGTTTCAATGGGGACTTTTCTTTTTTTGTTGGATGGGGGAGCAGTCCAAACTATAAAGAAAAGAGACAGAGAGAGAGTAAGAAGTTGATTTCCCATAAGCCATAGCTTCACCTTGCCCAATAATTCAGAGAGATTACCACATTTTTTCATCAAGTCAATTTTTTTGGGTGAAAGTGTGTTGGGTCATTTCTCAGGGAAAAGGAAATAGTTTTTCTTCTTTATTTAATAAATTTTCAAGCGGGACTTCAACGAGAAATATTACCAATATTTACGTATTTTCTATCATAAAATTTTTCAATGAGAGATATATATCATTTTTTTTTTTTTACAATAAAAACTGATAGCATTTATCGGCAGTATATAGTGAAAAAAATATAAAAAAAATATAATACCAGCATAAGCTAACATGAAATTTTATTTCAGGATTAATTGTATAAATAGTATTAAAATTTATTATTTTATTATAATTTAATACTAATAAAAGTTTTAAAAATATTATAATATGGTACATTAATGCAATTTTTAATGCCTAAAAGTCTATGGAGCACACAACCTCCATGTTAACATTTCTACATGTCAAAATAACAATTAAAAACATCATTTAAAGTTTAAAATGATATATTTTTTCTCTTTTTAAAAATTTTTAATGGTTATTTTTGTTGGTAAAAATGCTGATATTGATATTTGTGTGATGTTGCATAAACTTTTTAGCATTAAAAATTGAATTAATGTATTAAATTGTAATATTTTTAAAAATTTTAATATCAATTTATAATAATTAAAAATTTTGATACCAAATTATAAATAAATACAGAATATCCTATTAGTACAGGAGTTTGCTTCTCCTATCAAAAATTTTGGATTTGAGACTCACATCAAAACAAAAAATTAATAATAATAATAATAATAAAAAAGGATAAATTTTAGTACTTTTTATTCAATTGACCCACTTATCCCACAACTTTGAGAATCGTTACGCTTTCAAACCACTTAATTTTTTTGAAAAAAAACAAAACAAAACTCATTCCCATCCTTTTCAATTGTCATTATTAAAAGCCTTCAAAAGCAAATTCAATTCCAATTTCCAAAAACTTGGGTACTTTTAACCCATTTGTCAAAATGTTGCATATCAACTTATTGCTCCTTATAATTATATGGTTGTTTATTCTCTTAACATGTTGCATATCAATTTAAGATTTATTTTCAATAGTCTCATAGACACTGGCCATTACCCATGTTCATTCTTAATTGTAGATGTGCAGTTTTACCATTTATGCCAATGGTGAAATCTGGAGAGTTAAGTAACAGGGGATAAAAAGTTAGAAGTGTAATTAAGAGGGAGTAAAATGTCAAAAATCTAAATCCATATTATAAAAATAAACTTCTAATATTTTTTATAAATCTTAAAAAATAATATAAATTTATATATTATTATATATATTTTAAAAAGTTATAGGAGGCTATAGTCCTCTAAATAAATGTGCTCCCACCCTTAATTCATACCCCATACTTTCAAATTAGATTCAAAAATTCATTTTCAACACTTATGGAGTGACCATGATAGAGTCTTTTCAAGCAGGCAAATCTATTCCTAGAACTACAATCCTTACGTACCAAAATATACAACTCTTTTTTTTCACTCAAAATTCCACTAAGCTCATCCATATATACAAACACAGTTCTTTTAATAAAAAAAATCAATATATAAGCACAGTCCTTTATAAAAAAAATCAATATAAGTTCATATTTATTCTACATACGGGTAAATATATAAGAGCATATTCATCCATAAAATTGGATAAGAATTGTAAATAGTAGATTTTATTGTCACTGTTAGAAAATATGAGTATTGTTAATTCAATATACAAATAAAAAGACAAGAAAAAGGTAGAATTAATCTGAGACATGTGTTCTACATAGTGTATTTAAGACAAATTCACCTCTTACCACCGGTGTTTAGGATAACTGGTGTTTATCTCCCAAAATATAACAGATATCAAGTAGATGTTAAACATACAACACCCACTTATAGTGAATTGAATATAGTCACTTTCTCTATCATTTGAGAAGAAGAAGAAGATTTTTCCAAAAAGACTTCAAAGAAAAACAAAATTTTTCCAACAAAATTCAAAAACTTCTATTTACACTGAATGAAGTAGATATTAGATTAATTGTAATTAATCTCTTTAAAGACTGTCAATAATACATTTGTAACATTCAAATAATGGTGAATTTAGTTTTTGAAATATTAGAAAATGAAATTCCAAAACACAAAAAGTTCAAAAGATAAATCTGGAAAACAATCTACACGGGCGTGTAGTGGATTAACCATGCACACACTAAATCACAATGACACGGGTGTGTAAAATCCACACGGGCATGTAGAATCCACACGGGCGTGCCAGACTCCTAGTCATGTAGATCGACACAGGAATGTCATTTCAATTTTCAGAAATAAAAAATGTAAAAATTGGGTTTGGTCCGGACTACAGAATTTTGCCCCGATATTCATACATCCATACATTGGTCTATCTCGGACCATAGATTTGCACCCCCCTCATGCCTAAAGGCGAGAGATAGTCTTCCATGCTACTTTCTTACCCATGTAAGAATGCATCTTAATATATAAATACAAATTCAATTTTACATTTTTAGTGATGTGGGACAACTCTTACTATCACTATTTCCTTTTTTTATCTAATTAGTAAGGAGCTTACTTTGAACTTAAATTTATATTCACACATTCTCCATTTTGAGTATATGAATATATTCATTCATATTTATCATATCAAGGAACACATATCCGAGTCTTTTTTCTAAAACTGAGTTATAGGACAACTTCCACTATCACTATTTTCTTTTTATATTTCCTTAGCAATGAGCTTACTTTGAACTTCAATTTTTATTTACACATTCTCCATTTTGAGCATATGAATATATTAATTCATATTTCTTATGTCAATGAATATATATTCCGGTCTTTTTTCCAAAACCGAGTTGTAGGACCCACCCAAATTACCTTCTCAAAATGGTTCATAATCATAATTTTTCCAACAGTCACATCATTAAAATTTTAATTACACTTTTAAATATATTTTATCTCTTCAATTAATATCAATTTCAATTTATAAAATTTATTAATATTTTAATATATTGTATTTACTATTTGTATTATAAAATAGTCAATACAAATATGATCCATTTAAATTTTTTATTCAAATTAAATTATCTCTCATCTTCCATATTTTGCGAGCTTGGAAAATATTTTTGCAAATTTGTTGGCAATGTCACCTCAGCTTTTGAAATTCTCTTTGAAAGGCAATACGGATGCACTTTTCTTTACAAAAATTCATAAAGATTTATATTTATTCTATGTAGGCGATGATGTAAGAGTATTTTGTGAAACTTATAAAACGGGTAAAAATGATTTTTTTTTACTACGCTAATTAAAGCCAAGAGAGATTTATATTATAAATGAAAATTAAATAACATTACTGCACATTAATAATAATGGTTTGTGAAATTTACCCGACATTTATCTCTTAAAGCTATAAAAGAAAAAAAAAACAAAGAAATTTCTTGACATGAGTCTAACTTAAGTATTGATAGCGTTACTACTAAATCCCATTGAATTTTAAAACAACCTCTTCAAGGTAATGGACTATTTTATTGATTTTTTTTAATAAAAAAAATTGCATTGATTCAAACTAGTAATATATTAATTAAAATATAAATATAAATCCGCTAAAAATTATAGAAAATGAAACAGTGAAAAGATGCACATCATCTAGATTAATAGCATAATAAATCGACACAATGTGTACACATTTGAAAATACTATAGTAACTGAAATACATATAACTATAATTCTACAACATACTGATAACCATAATATGATTTGATCTCTGTTGGATCGAATATATTTATCTATCTCAATCTCCCCCACAAAAATAAAACGGCGTAAAAAGACAACAAAAAATTAAACACCGCAACATGAAAGCAAAATCACAAAAAATAAGCAATCAAAATAAATCTAGATTTATGTGAAATAATTATTTATTTTAAAAATAAATTGATAGAAAGAAATGTAGAGAAGTAATTTCAAGCCAAAAATAGTAAAAAATTATCCCTCTTTACTTAACAAATATGAACGGCTAAAAGAAAAAAAAAATAGATAAATTGAAAGAAAAAGAGGCTATAGTTTATATATATATATATATATATATATATATTTCTTTTTATTGATTTGTTTTGGGAAAGCTATTATCAAAGTTATTTTTATGCACTATTAATTTTCTTGGTGTTTTCTGCTCCATTCCTAAATATATGTCATTTAATAAAATAGTTAATAATTTACATCTATCAATAAACATTAATTATTTTTTTTATATTCTATCTTATTTGATAATTATTATATTACTCTTACATTGTGTCAGACATTTTTATGAGATATATTTTGTTATTTTTTAATAAATAGGAAATGGAATCTAAATGCAAAATTAAAGTAACTAAATTAGTTAATAAATATAATGTTTAATTGGAGAAATTAATAGATATGTAATTAATGAAAATTAAGAAAATTATTTCATACATTAAATTGAAAATGACAAAAATTTAATAAGTTAATTAATAAATATTAGAAACTTGAGGATTAACAAAATTTCCAAAACTAATTTAATGAAATTTAAGTATCGCCTAAGCTCACTTGTCCATGTTAAAATTAAAATTTTATTAATGAATCTAGAGTATGCAAAAGACTAAATAACTCTGTAGAAAAATGCTGGGAAAAAATTAAACTTTTATAAAACTTTTTACCAATTTAGGGTAAAACTAAAAAATGTTATCCACATAATTCTAATTGATACTCAATCATGATAATTTGATAAAAAAAAAATGTTATCCACATAATTCTAATTGATTTAGTATGTTTATAAGCTTGATTTAAAATATTGGTGGAATCCATAAAAATGTAATTTATGTTCCAATGTGTTAACAGGTTTTAATTTTAGACATTAGATTAATTAGTTTTCAACAATTAAATGCATTAATTGTCACACCCACAAAACAGGCCTAGAAGCTATTAAGATCATTTGGGGTATTAAAAAGGAAATTAATATGTTAAACTAAGAAAAAGAGGGAGTTAGAGCTATGCACGACCTATGCAGGATATGTGCTAAAGACACTGTGCACAACTCATGCCATGTCGAAATGAGATTTTAAGGGCACTGAGCACAACCTGTGCTCGGTGTTAGGTATATAAATACTTGTGTTCTCTCTTTTTTGGTCATAAAATCATTTCTATTTGTCCCCACCTGATCTAGAAACACTTCCAATTCTCTGAAACTCTATCTCCCACATCAATTTTGATGAGTTTTAAGTCTCCAAACACAAGATCTAGTATCAAATATCAAGATTTGACATGGATTTGGGAGATTTGCCAAGGGAGAAGAAAGAGTTACAGGGTGAGTACTTAGAACTTGAGGGAGTTCAAGTTCTCCAACAAAGTTAGCTTTATTTCTACCTTCAAGGGTAAAAAAACACACACCTCCTCATCTCTTTGCTTGATTCATGGTGGGTTATTATGGTCTAGTCAAAATGGGTAGAAACCCATTTGTAAATGGGTATGGATGAGAAGGGATCTTGAGTTTTTTTTAGGGAAAAACTCTCTTTAAGATTAGTATAAGTTGGGTAACACGTTTTTAACATGATTTAAGAAAGAAAATACCTAACTTGATGGGTTTTGAGTTAGGTTCATGTTTATCTAGCTTTATATAGCTTTGAATAGCTAAGTCTGTTGACTTATGGTTATGGTTGTGTACAGTTGGTGTCTTGGAAGGTGCAATTACCACCAAAGAAGGCTAGGCAAGCTTAAAAGCTTGGATTTGAGGTGGCTCCATAAGAGGTAAAATCATTTTGACATACTTTAACTCCTTAAATGACATGTTAACTATAAATGATTGGTAACTAAGATGTAAATCAAAATATGTAGTACATTGATTATGCCTACGGGCTACAAATGATGTATGAAAGAATGAAATCTAAGACTAAGTACGATATCGTGTTTTTGATGTGCTCAATGCACTCAAAACCGGAATGAGTAAACATATGTTTGTTGACCCCATAGCTCGATAAATCGATGATGGTGTGGGTGTCATAGATCATGATTCAGGTTAATTGTTAACATGCTAGATTGCCTAAGAGCTTATGGCATGATAAATAACGTTAATGAACAAGAAGTGAACTTTAGAACTTGAATTTACCCATAAGGTTATTAGTAATGTAGAAATGGAAACCAAGTCGAGTGAAAGAGAAATGAAACTCATTCTCCAAAAATAAACTCTTGCTTAATTGGTTAGTATAATTAACGCATAATGAATCAATAAAGATAGAAGTGGGAATAGATGAGTCTCAATAAAGGAAATAGTGGTGCATAGATTCGTAACACGAAAAAAAAAGTTACTGAAATAATAATATGAAGTTATGATTATAAATTTGTAAAATGCATGTATATACATATGATTGTGAGGTCGTGAGCCCTATTTAGTTGCATGTTAGGCTCCATGCCTAATTTGATAATTGACAAAGTGGTAGATATTCAAGTTTAATTAAGGCACTTAAGGTGCTCGAAATGAAAAGTTTAAAAGAGGTAACTCCCTCACTTTAAGAGTTGCATACTTTGATACCATAGCTTTTATGGCATTTTGCGACTATTATGCATGAATTGCAAATTAATGAGATATTATGATTGCTTGAATTATGATTGAACTATAAATGCTACAAAGTGTATTAATGTGATCGAGATGCATGATGACATGAATATTATTATATGAATTTATGATGTTAGTGAAGATATTAATGAGAGACTTGTGTCCAATGTCTAAGAAATATTGATTGGAAACTAAGTGTGCAATAAAGTGTATGTCCTTGTCAACTAGGAAAGATGAGGGAGAAATTGTGACACACCTCCTAGGAACTATGAAATCGTGAAGAGGAATTGTGATACGCCTCTTAGGGAGGAATTGTTGATGCACCTCCTAAGGTCAAATAGTACCGTAAATCCCTATAAAAATAAATTTTTTAGAAGTGAGCTTGCGACAAGCCTATTCCCTAGCCAACAACCAATATATATGTTTGGAGATTGCCACAGTCCATACATATCTTATTTTGAAAGCTCAAGCCTCTAAGAGGTCAATGCTTCAATTGGCATTAGGCATATGCTAAAGCCTTTGAAAGGCCAATGCATTATATGGTAATTAGTATACGTTACAGCTTCTGAGAGGTCAATGCGTTATATGGTGATTCGTATACACTATAGCCTCTGAGAAGTCAATATGTAGTTAGTGATTAATATAAACAGAAAACGAAAATAGTGAAAATGAACTATGTGATACAGAACTGAATGAGTAAACGTGAATATAAATTGATGAGTGTATATATATAAATATGACTTTCTGATTTATATAAATGGCGCATATGCTAACTTATACAGAATTGAGTTAGTATAACGCTATAGACATAGAATGTGATTGGCACGCTAGTGCAGCCTACAATTAGATTGTACACATATGAATTGTTATTCGATTATGCCATGAAATATATTATTATAAGTTGCAATTTCCATACTCTTGTGTTTTACTAAGTTATGAGTAGCTTAGTATGTTATTTCCATGTACACAGGTTTAGGAGCTAGTGGCTAGTAGATATAGCAGTTGGCAGCAGAGAAGACCAAGCCCATACAAATGAGACCATGTAGGTCCAATTTGGGCGATCATATATATATGTGCATTCATCTTAGTATTAATTATATGGGTTGTAATTAATCAAATTAATTAAATTCAAATTTATGAAATATGATGTAATAATGGCATAACTTGATGTAGTTATGATGCATGAGTTTATAGTTTAATATGTCATATATCATCATATGATTGTGATCTAATGAGATCATAAAAGCTAATATCACCTTGAGGTGATATATATATATATATATATATATATATATATATATAACCTGATACGCATACACATTTAGATGAAGTATTAAGTGTGGTAATATGTTAAAAAGTTTTTGATTTGGTCATGATTTAACCTCCTAGGCATGTAGCACTACATGTGTATTATTAGGGTAGATGTTACATTAATATTCACATTATAATTTATTCTAAATAACAGTGTTTTCAATTTCGCTATAAAAAAGAAAATGATAATTTAACTTTTAAATATCTGTTATACTTTTTTTATATAATTAAAATAATAAAAAATTATTAATTTTATAGTTTTTTCATTTTAATTTATTTAAGTATTCTTTTATCATTCTCAATCATTAATTAAAAAATATATGTAATTACACTTCTCATATAAACTGAAAAAGTATATTATTATTCTAAACCTGCAGTAAAAAGTGTATTATTATTATTATTATTATTATTATTATTATTATTAATTCCTCACTTAACATTAGGTAACCGAATAAAAATAAAATTATCATTTAAGTATCAAGTGATTTTTTGTTATTAATTCAATTGATTCATTTTTATTAATTTCATTATGTTAAAAGAGTATTTTCTAAAAAAAAAAAAATATGCATCTTCAAATGTATATAATGTAATTTATTAACTATAATTAAGTTAATAACTTAAAATATAGATTTATTTTATATTATATAATAATTAATATTTATTAGAATATAAATATTAATTAATTAAATTTTATATATTATTTGTATATAATATTATTAAGGGGTCAAAAATAGAAAGATACTGTGATTGCTACAGTTCATTTTTTATATCGATAGACAGAGGCTATTCATGGACTAAATATAGCCAAAATTAGTATAAAATCCAATCCATCAGCAAAATTTTTAGATAGTTTATTCATTAAAAACTAATTCAACCCAATAAATTTGTTTAAAATGAATTAGTTAAATATTGGTTTGAGTCAGATAATATAAGTAAATAAATTTGTTGGTATTGGTTCACTCTAAGTTTTCGATGACTTAATGTTTCTCGAGAAAAAAGCATGAGTAGTCTTATTTATAATATTTATTATTAATAAAATTGGAATATATCACTTTTATTTTTTTTAAATAATATTCATAAGCAATTTTTTTTTTACTTTTTACTTTTTTAATTTAAATTTTTATGTTTTTTCTTTTTATTCTTAACCTATTTTATTATATTTTCTCTCTATATATAATTGTACTAATTACAAT
>CATIWF010235662.1:0-44360 GCA_949630135.1 Balakata baccata | reverse complement strand
AATATGGTCCACAGGTCTGCAATTAATTGGTGTCTAACTCCATAGAAATGTAACTAATAAAATCAAATAAAGTAAAATGCCCAGATAAAGTGAGAATGCCCACATAGGCAATGGGGTGAACTGTTTTACTGCCAGGTAGATTTGCATTAATTCTTGTTTGGTGTGGACTGTGGACCATGGAGGAGAGATCAATATAGGATCCGAGTTGACAAAGATATGTATGATCATCAATGATATCAGCTAAAGGGGCCTTGATTCAGTTTTTAAATTATCTTTCTGCTGGAATGGAATCTCGTAAAGGGGATCTAAGCAGAAATCGTGAGGATGGTATTCAGCTAAAAAAGATTGCAGCTTTGGTCTTAAATATGTAGGCCTCTACTCTCTGATACCTGAGTCCTGACTCTACAAATTACACCAGACGGAAACCATTATTGCATTTCATTTTCTTCTGCTCTCACCTTTCTATGGACCTTGCTGCTTCTTTCCTAGGGTCTTAGCCTCATCTGTGTAGGCTTCAAATTTCAGGTGCTCATATGGAATATTGAACTGCACTATTTCAATTTACAATAATCATTTATAACTGAATATCCTACCAGTGTGCGTTAAATTTTGATTTTTTTAAAAAAAAATAATAGCAAGTGGGAAATATACAGCTGTGATTTTCTGTATAGAAATTCATCAAAAATCAATAAATTTATTAAGATAGAGAACAACAAAATAGAGATAAATACCCTTCTATTAAAGATTTATTTGACGGAAAATATTGCTAAAAAAGTTCAATAAAGAACGTGTTGGCAAACCTATTTTTGATGGCATTGGTAAATTCAGTGCCCAGTTTTATTTTGGGATCTTTTTTTTTTAATCTCTTTTTGCATTTCTACCCTGCAGATATTAACGTGCCATTCTCTGTTGCTGTACTAGGAATGAACAGGTTCATAGAATCACATGAGAGATGTTTGGAATCTTATCAACTCTTTTGTGGACAAAGATCAACGGAAAAAAGGAAGCCAATAATTTAAAGCAAGAAAAATCATTAAGGACCATGATTCATTCCATCATCCCTCTACATGCTGAAATCCCACTTTGTCCACATGAAAGACCAACAAAAAAACACAAATGATAACCAAAGATATATACATAAATTCAGATTCCTTTGTCATATCCATAAAGTTAATTTAATCCAACTACAGAATTATAAACACTAAGTTTCAGTTACTAAATCCACCCTATACAAAACACTCTTTAATACCCATATCCTAAATTCTGTGACATTGTGTGGAGTTAAAAGAATCACGACCTCGAAGCAGGTGCATGAAAGGATTGATGGTGGATAGGCAATGAAGCCCATGGTTTAATGGGAACAGGGCGTTGGGGGTGACGTGATGGGGCGGAGGCCGCAGCAGCAGAAGATGATGATGATGATACAGCAACACGTTCACAGGAAGGGCACATGGTGAGAGTGGTAGGAGGGTTCATGTGCATGTAGAGCTGTGGAGAGAGCTTCAATGCTCTTAGCTCCTGCACCTCCTTCTGCAGCCTCCTATTCTCTTGTGTTAGATTCTCACAGCATCTTTTCAAGTACTCACAATCCACTTCTGTTTGCTTCAACTTTGTCCTGCACACATATTTATAACTCCAAATCATACTCTGTCAATCTGAACAAGAACGAAGCATTCAGCATATCTTTTTTGGTTGCTACACATCCAATTTCAAACAATTATCCAGAATTTCTTATCAAGGCTAGAATAAAAAATAAATCTTTTTTATTATAAAAATTTCCTCACAGTTTCTTAATTAGTCAATAGTTATTGCAGCTGCTGCTTTTTACTATTAAAATCCTCTTTATCCAAAACTGGTATTATTTTACTACTTTATTATTTGAACAAGATATCACTGAGAGTTGCACCTAGAGGGCAACTTGGTGCAATAAATCCCCGCAAGTTGAAAAGACTATTTACCCTTAGAAGATTATTTCGCATTAACAGATATACCCCCATTTGAATGTGGGAGATAATCTCACCTTGCCCTTCGGTTCTGAAACCATACCTCCACTTGTCTGGGCCTCAGATTCAACTCTTTTGCCAGAGCCAGCTTTTGTTTCTGTAAGCATTTCAACGAAATCACAATTAAGAAATTTGAAAGATAATATTAAAAAAAAAGTCCTTGTTAAACGGACATCAACCAAAAATGCCACTCACAGGATTGAGGGTATTGTGCTCCTTGAACGTTTCTTCAAGGACTAGAGATTGTTCTTTTGACAACCTCAACTTTTTCCTAGAGGCGTCCCCACCGGCACCTCCGTCTTCATCGTCGCTTCCGTCGCGCGAGCACGAGGTCCTCTCAGCTTCGGTCTCCTCACCAATCTGTTCTCTCTCGCTTCTCTTCCCGCTTATACTAGAAATCGTGCTGTTAGGGGAAGAAACGCCGGTTTGATCATCTTCGCAATCAACCACAGTCGGCATCCGATTCATATCAATCCCTCGCTGAAAGGACCTCAAATCAGAGTTCCTATCTGCAACGCGAATCATAAAAGAGCAATCTTGAAATGAATTTCTACTTTGAAACAATCAGTCAAAACGAGTGAGGAAAAAAGACAAACAGAAGAGAAGAAATACATAAAATACGAAATAGATCTGAAATAAGTACCGGAAGACTGAAACAGGTCATTCAAGGAGGTGCGCTCGAGATCATTATGCATGAAAAGAGAATGAAATGGCATGAGATTAAGCTTCATAGTAGGCTGGTTACGTTGCTTTTCTCCTCCCAAACTCAGACTCAAACCCAAACCCAACCCAAAGCCATCATCTTTCTCGCCCATCCTTCCCTTATCTTCAAGAAGATAAACGGAACTTTCGCAAAAAAACAAACAAACAGGGATATGTGTATTGAGATTTGAGGAGAGTCTTATAGTGGGTTGTGGAAAATGGGAAAAGAGGGGTAGAACATGGCCGGGTTTTTGCAGCCAGAGGTGTCACAGCCTTGTGCTTTATAGCAGAAGAGTGAAAGGATGGGACTAGTCCATACTCCCATTTATAAAAGATACAGAGAGAGAAAGTAGAGAGTGACAGGTGGTTATAGATTCAATCATGACTTGTGTCAGTGCCCTATATTGGCCCAAATCATCATAACACCATATGTTTTTTGCAAAACTAAATTACTTGTACCATGGTTAAATTTTAATCCCTTGTTTATTATTGAAATAAAAATTAATTTCTATTAAACTTTGTAAATGTTGTTATGTTAATTTCTTTCTATTTCAAAAGGTTGATTTATTTTTCTAAAAGATAAAATAATTCATTTCGTGTATGGATATTCAAAGTGTAAACTTTTTTTCAAAATTTTATATGATTAATTTATGTAAAAATAAAGTTTTGAATTATTTTCAATATGTAATTTTTAATTTTATAATAAAAAATATTTTTTAGTACATGAAAAGGCTCTTTATTGAATTCATAAATTTTTACATTTTTATGACTATTTCGTAATAATAAGTATATTAATTGAGATAGTTATAAATGATAATAAAAAAATTCTTTATTTGTACTAAATTATGTATTTAGTGTATTAAATATTTTATGTATTTTTAAAGATAAATAAAATAAATTACAATATATCACAAATTTTATTTTATAAAAATATTAAAAAATTTATATTCTTAAGTAAAAAAAAAATATTTGAGGCGAATCTCTATATCATTATTGTATACTTAAAAAAATATGAAAAAAAATAACTTATTAATAATTAAAAGTAACTTTTAATACATTAATTATGCAAATAAAACTCTTAAAAATTGGAAGAATTTTATCCCTTAATTAATGTGTTCGATATAAATTAAAATTATTGATAATTAAAATAAAAAATTAAAAGAATATTGATTATTGACAAAAATATTTGAGAAACTGCATGATAATTTATTATTTGATTTTTTTTTTTAACTACGGTTAAGTCTTTGAAAAAAAACTACGGTTAAGTTTTGTCTAAGTATTTAATAAGTTCGCTTATATAGCGGCTTTTCTCTGTCGCTGACCGTTGACTCGGATCCTGAAAGGGCACTGCACTCAAACGCGCAAGGTGCACGCGCCTTGAAATCATCAGATCATCATGCGTAATCATGCGATTGAAAGCATCTCTAGTAGGACCCATTGAATTTGGCCTTTCTATAGTACAGCGTCACCATGAGAAATATTATTTGTCCATACATTTTATTCCAACTTTTATTCAACCCATATTAAAATAATTTTACTTTATTCATTTGTTTATATTATTCAATTTCTGTTAAAATATAAATATTTCTAACATTAAAAATATATAAATATATTAAAAAATTGAAATAAAAAAAATTAGATAATAGCATTTTTTTATATTATACTAGCAAAAAAAAAAAATGAACATATTTGTTGTATTAACAAATTATTTCCCTAATTTTTTTTTTACATAAACTAAAAATATATTTAATATAAGTTAAATTATATATACCAAAAAAAAGTAAAATTATAAATTTTAGTCGTAACTCAAATATATCATATAATAATTAAGAATATTCTAAAAATTATTTAAGTAATGATATTATAATATTATCACTTTAAATACAAAAGGATAAATTATTTTTTGAGATAAAGCTCCTAACAAAAGAAAAAATCAATTTCATCCATTTAAAAAAAGATAAATTTATTTTATATTTTTTACAGTTTAAAATTATAGGTCAATTAATTTTTTTAAAATATAGTTATTATATTAAATTACAAATATATCGTTATTTATATGTATTTTTATTATATATCTAAATATTTATTTATTTTTTTAATTTTTATTTTAAATAATTTATGAAATTGATTGACATCTATATAAATATTAATTTAAATTTTATATTAAATAATTATTTTTAAAAAATATCACACAAAATTTATTAAATAATTTTTTTAATATATGTAAAAATAAAATTATATATATAATTGGTAGGAAGAGAGAATTAATTAGTAAGCATTTATTGTAATTCGATATAAACAAGTAGCACAAAATTCGATTATGAAATAGAAAGGGTTAAGGCGCGTAGTGGTGAGGGCACTGGGCTCAATGGGGAAGCTATTAGTGTCATTCTGGAGAAATAGATGGTAGGGGCAGAGGTTTTATTAATCTCACACGAGAAATTGAATGCAGGGGTGGAACATCCATGTGTGATTTGCCACTCATTTATTTTCAATTCCTATTTAATGCTTCCTTCTTTTTTTTTTCTTTGATAAAAAATTAATAAGTTTATTAATAACCCAATTGCAGATTGATTCAATACAAAAACCCCTATTCAACCTGGTGAACAAATTGGACCTTTTCACCTCCAATTTTTCAAATTTTGATTATTATCTCTGTTTTAGTATTTTCATTATATGGACCATAAATCAATACCGTAGTAGTAATAAGTGGAAAAATCCGCAATTTACGCTCTCCAAACAATTTTAAAATGTTATAATTTTTTACTCGAATAAATATATAATATATTCTATATAAAAATGTATATTATATTTATTTTAAAGTTTACAATTTAGAATTATTTAAAGGAAATAATATAAGCAGGTATACTATGATTGTCAACAAACCAAAAATAATACATATTTTAGTGTTTGATTTTATTTTATTTTATATTTTTGTGTGAAATGTGATATATATAAGAAAAAAGAGTATATTATAATTATATATATTTGCGATGTCAACCAAATCATAAAAAATATACCAATGAAAATAAAATAAAACAAAAAAATAATTAGATATATATATATATTATATTCGAGCAACCAAATATAAAGTTATGATATACAAATTTATGTGGCAAAATTATATATAGTATAGATTTAATTAAGTTTTTTTGCATCAGTAAATAGTCAAGTAAAATTTTAAGAATAAAATTTCTAAAAAGAGAGAAATGTCGCATCGACTAATTTTTACATTGATTCGTGTGAATCATAATATTAAGTATGATGATATTGAAAATAATATTAGAAAAAAATTAATTTATGCAATAAATTACAAATAGTGAACTATGGAAGTCAAATAATTTTTTTTTAAAGGCTTGAATCATAAAAATTGGAAAGCATAGGAGTTAAAAAAAATAACAAAAAGTTACTATTATTGGAATAACGACATTACAAAAAAATGATTACTATAAAGGAGAATTTAATTGACTGTAAATTGAATTAAAGTTATATATATATATATATATGAAAATGACTAGACTGTAAAAAATAAAAAATATAAAAGTTAAAAGAAAAATTAAAAAATAAAATTAAATTATAAAAAGTGAAAAGTATGTATGTCAAAGAAAATAAAAAGAGAACCACATTACAAAAATTAGAATATATGGAAATTAAAAGAAAAAAATTCAAAAAATAACTAAATTATAAAAAGTAAAAAGTATTAGAAAGAACAAATTTAAAAAAACTAAATTATAGAAAACATAAGGATTAAAAGGAAAAAAAGTAAAAATATTGTTCATGGAACAATAAATGACTAAATTGTAAAAAATGGAAAGTGTAAAAGTTAAAAAAAATTAAATTAAATTACAAATAGTGAAAAATATACAAGTCAAAGAAAAATTAAAAAAAGGTTCGAATCATAAAAATTGAAAAGCATACGAGTTAAAAAAAAGAAAAAAAAGTTACTATCGTTGGAATAACGACATTATGAAAAAATGATGATCAAGCATAAATTGAATTAAAAGTTATATATATATATATTAGAAAATGATTAAATTGTAAAAAATGAAAAGTATAAGAATTAAAAGAAAAATAAAAAATTGATTAAATTACAAAAAGTGAAAAATATGCCAGTCAAAAAAAATAAAAAAAGAATTAAATTATAAAAATTAGAATATATGAAAATTTAAAACAAATCAAAAAATGACTAAATTATAAAGAGTAAAAAGTATGAGAAAGAAAAATTATAAAACTAAATTATAAAAAATAGAAAATATAAGAATTAAAAGAGAAAAAAGGTAAAAATATTGTTAATGGAACAGTAAAACCCACAAAGGATTTTACCGTATATTGTAATATCAACAATATTCCACATTATTTTGTCAAAAAAAAAAAAAACAATATTCCATATTATTTTATATTTTTTATACAGCATATATTCTTATTATTTTTCTTTATGTCATTCAATAACATTAAAGATAAAAAAATATTTTTTCATATAAATAGGACTTGAAAATAAATTAAAGCATTATCCTATTATAATCAAGTCATGCATGGGATTTTTCTAAAAACACAAATTATATATATATATATATATAGTCTTATTGACATTTAAAATACAATAATAATAGTTTTTAATAGTATATTAAATTTATATAATAGTAAGTCTAAACTAAATTATAACTATGCACACTATAAAAGTATAACATAAATTTTAAATATTAAATACAATTTTTATAAGTTATTTAAAAATTTATAATTTCGTAATAATTTTTATATAGTTCAATAATTAATTTATTTTAATTATATACATAATGAGTCAAGTTTTTTAAAATTTACGTGCATAGTATAATATAATTTACTTTTATATAAAATATAAGAATCAAATATATTTTATTACTGTTAGTATTTAAATAAAATATGATTTAATTACATGATAATTAAAAGTAATTAAAATTTATCTACTGGACAAGATTATTGTTATTATTTATTTAATAATGATAAATCCAATTATTAAAAATAACACGTATAGGACGTGGATAATTGGAAATAGGGGACATGTAAAACGATCATAAAACATTTGTTACATTTATTTTACATAACTCTTAATAATAGACAAATTAATAATTTGAAATGATGGAACAAATAATTGTAAAATGTTTACTATTTATATTTTATATGACTATTAATAATTGACAGATTAATAATATTCAAATGAGTATAATATTTAATAATCATATATAATACAAGTTAATGTCTGTCCCAACATAATCAAATCATAACATATATAAAAGTGGAAATAGGGGCAAGTAGAATGACTATAAAATATTTACTATATTTATTTTATATATGATTATTAATAATTGATAATTTGATATAAAGATGCACTTCTATAATTCACGATGAATGAAAATACCAAAATAAGATGAAACAAATTAATAAAAAAATGTATAAAAATCAAATAATAATTAACGATAAGTTCAATATTTATTTGAAATAAACATGCACATCCATCTAAATATTATAACCGCATTATGATTTTATTTATGAATAAAAGTCCTATTAATATTGAAAACCCTTCATGGCTTTGCATTATATGTCCCGACAAGTTGGTTAGGCTTGATTCGTATGTAAACGGATTCATATAAAATTTATTTTATTTTTTTAATATAATTTACGATACTCTAATTAAACAACGATAAATTAAATATTTTTCGTTACATTCAAATGAAATTAATAAAAATAATATATATTTTTTAAAACATAATTAAAAAAAATTTAGCAATGTAATGCACTAATAATTTTTTTATACTTGCATTTGTTTTTTTTTTTTACCAAACTATTATTACGAATTGTAAAATTATTATTCATTTTATTTTAAACATAATCTGAATATCCATATGCTGTGAAGATTAAATATCTCATTTCTAAGAAAATTAAAAAGTTGTACTAATATTTTTGTAACTTAAGATTGCATTTGATTTTACTGTCCGCAAAAAAATAAAATGCATTTGATTTATTTATTATTTTCTGAATGTTATAGTTTAGAAATGGTTGTAGGCCCGTTTGACACTGCCTTTAAAAAAATTTGTTTTTCAGAAATTTTTTTTATTTTTAATTTTTTTTGAGTTTTAAAAATTATTTTTAGATAGAAGCAAATAAATAGATATTTAGTATGTTTGAAAAAAAACAATTTATGAAAAATTAAAAAAATCAGTAAATTAAATTAAAAAATTCAAAATATATTTTTAAAACACAAATTCTAAACATTTCATGTATGTGCTTAAGTCTAACTGAATGCAAAACTAAGTTAGGGCCGGAAGGTAATAAATAATGAAGGAAAATTTAAAAAACTGTTAAAAAGTTCACAAACTATTACAACATTACTTCTTAATTTTTTTTTCAAAAACACCTCAAAATAAGAAAAATTACTATTTACCCTGTATAATTTGATATAATATACATGAGATTTTAAAAATATATAATTTGTCTCGTATATTTTGATAAAATACACTAATATTCTTATAAGATTTGGAAATTTATATTATTTAAATTTTGACATATTGCACTAATATTCTCTGCAAATTTGATTTATTGGACTAATACCCCTTAAGTAAAATAGAATATTATTTTTTACTAGTATATTATATTATTTTTCAAACATAAAGGGGAGAACCTTAAACCCATATAAACCACAGATCATCCTCTCAGTTAACCGATGTGAGATTTTGGCACTGGGAGACTCCACCGCTTTTTGCTTACTGCACTCTACAGACCGGTCACCAAGGCTCTGATACCATGAAAGTATATATATAGGCCTAGGGCCCTTTGTCCACTCCAAAAACCAGACTAATGAGGGAGAGAATCTCAAACCCATATAAACCACATATCATCCCCTCAGCCAACCGATGTGTGATTTATGTCAAATTACATGAGATAAATCGTATATTTTTCAAATCTCATAAGGTAGTAGTATATTATGTCAAACTATAAGAGGTAAATAATAATTTTTTCCTAAAAATATTACAAAAATACTTAAACTCAAAAAGTACACCCATAAGTACATAAAAAAAGTGCACATTGGGTATATTTTAGTATACATGGGTATATCTTAAATATATTTGTATAAATTAGGTATATTTTAGAAAGATCTTAAAAATTTATTTGAAATTTACATTAGAAATATTTCGGATATATCTTAGGAATATCTTATAAATTCTTTTGATATACTTTAGTTGAATTACCTAAAATTAAAAAAAAAAAAGAATAGTGAAATGGGTACATTTATTATATATATATATATATATATATATATATATTGAAACAAAGAAAATTGCATCCAACAACCAAAAAAGGCTACATTTAATATCACAAGCCACCTCTAAATGCCGTAATGGTTCCATTCCGGCGAGTTCTCCGATCTGCCTTTATAGTATAACTAGCGAATTCAATTTTTTTTTATATATTAAATAATGTATCACAATCGATACATATATATTTCACATTCATAATAAATAAAAATATTTAAGTTGTTGATTAAATTATGATTGTAGTAGTTATATTACACTATAAAATATACAACTAATTGATTATCCACAAATAATTGATTATCAAGTTATTGATAATAATGAGATAAATATATATGGTAAAAAATAATCTTATAAATGTTCATAATCAAAAAAGGATAATAAATCGAGCATTCATTTAGTTTCTAAGTTATCACATGATTTATTTGGAGAAAGAATATCATTCTCCATGATATAACAATATCTAAATAAATCAGTAGATTTTTAAAGAATTAAAAGTAACAATTAATGACACTTGATAATAACTGCACTGGTAGTGTTCATAGTCAACAATTATTATCTTGGTCATAAATATATGAGGTGTCAATATTGTTATATCATGAGTGGTTGTGGAGATACTATTGTCTTGTACTGAACTTTTTACGCTTACTAATCTGGCTCATAATCACTACAATTAATCATGTAGTGACATATGAAATTACCAATAATAGGACTTGTTACCCTACAACACAAGGGCAAGATCCCAATAGAGTTGATATTTTAGTTTTAATAAAATATATTTCTACCTATGAGAAATATGACTTATTCAATGTAAAATTGATATTATTAATTAGGTTAATAAGGATAAATCTTATTTTAATCAGAACGCAAATTACCACTCATTGGTATATTGACTAATAGGGTTTGACGCGTTGTGATCCTAATTAATATTAGGATCATAACGAGATGACTTATGATTTAAAGATTAAATTAATATTAGAGCTGTTATCGATAGTTAAAATGAAAAATCCGAAATGATACTTAATGTGTCTGGATATACGAGTAATTCAGAAATAGTGTCCGATATAATATTAAGGAATTAATATTATATTTTCATTTTGATAAAATTATTGACCTTATAAGCCATACCCTAATTAAATAATTTGGCTAGTTAATATTTATAACATGAGGATTAATTTAAATGAAAAATTATCACTTATATTAGTTTTAATTATTTTTTCTATATATATAATTTTAATTAAAGTTAATAATAACTTAATTTAGTTAATTAAATTAACTATAGTAGTAAATTAAAGTAATTACTATGAATAATTAATGATACATTAAATTATTAATTAAATTAATTATAGTAGTAAATTAAAATAATTACTATAAATAATAAAAAAATATTAATTCATTAATTACTGTGGTGGCTAAAATTATAGACATAATTCAAAATTATATTGATGTATCGTTAATTCTTCCACTAGAAATTAAACAAAAAAGTCAAAAAAATAAATTTTAACTACTCTTCTGCCACCTTTTAATTGATTGTGTTGTTTTTTTTCGTTTTTTTTCTCTCTCTTCTTCGTATTAAGAAGTGGTTATTCGTCTTCAAAATAAATTTTCCTTTCTCTTATTTAAAAAACTTTGAAAGAAAAATATTAAAAAAATCTCATAAATTATTAGTAGTTTATAAATTCACATAAATAAAATATTTTGTGATAGTAAATCTTGTACTAACTAAGAAGTTTCATCAAAAATAAAAAAAACTTTTGGTATTTTACTTGGTTTGCATATTTAGTGAATTCAATTCTAAAAAGTTTGTTTTAAACTTTTTATTTTTCTATTTTGCTTTTAAAATTATGAAATGATCATGGTAAATGAATATTATCCATAAAAATTATAAAATATGTTATACTAATGTTACGAATAAATATCAAAAGTTAATATGCAAAATATATTTATATGTTATTACATGTTTTTGTTAAATTAAAATTTTTTGAGACTTAACTCGTTCAATCAAAAAAATCGCTTTCCTTCCAACATATATTCTATTAGTTTACATATCAAGTGGTTCACCTCCATATGATCGTATCAAATGCACTTCAAAAAAAACACAAACTACACTATCACTAGCTCCTATAGAACCTTCCCTGATAGAAGTATATGTAAGACGGCGAAGTATCCCAATACGGAAGAAGAGCTAATTTCAGCAGTAGCCAAAGCGCCGCAGGGAAAGCAGAAGATGAAACTCATAGGATAACTAAACTAGTTTGCCATAGGGTGAAATGGATTGTTCATAAACACCAAAAACCTCAATCGTGTATTGGAAATTGACATTCATTCATCGACGATGAAGGTAGAAAGCGGCGTCAGATTAACAAAGTTGCAAAGGCTTCAACAATTTGTTGTTGTGATTCGAGAATCATCTCAGTCCACTTTATTATTCTTGCTTCTCCGATCCATTGATATTCATTATCGTATGAACTTGCCGGAAATGGTGGAAAAGTACTTACTTTCTTGTTGCCTCAATTTTCGATTGAAAAAATATGTACGTATTTTTTAAAAGTTATTTAATAAAATTAAAAAGTTATTTAGTAAAAATGGAAAAAAAAAAACATATTTTTGAAAGTTATTTACATCAAAATTCCCTCAATAATGAAAGGAGGGACAATGCGGAGTAGAGGTCACGTGGGGTCCCAGCAGGATTTCACGTGCAGTAACACGAGACTTTGGTCTACGTGGCTTACACATGGTCCCATGTCAACCCTCGTGCATGTCATTCTGTCTCTTGACAACCATACACGCACTTGTCTACAATCATTGGGATACTCTCTAATCGTTTATTTCCTACTAACTCGCTATCATGGCGCTTGTAAGACACGCTCTGCTTTTTCTTTTTTTCTTTTTTTGAGAAAGATAAATTAATAATGATGGTGGAACTTGAGTAAGAGAAGAGAAACATCATGACCTTGATTTTTTTTTTATATGTAATACAATATGGTTTTTTTTCATACAATCAATATAATTATGGTTATAAATTTTATTTATATTTTCTTCGTACCTTCTTTCATTATGTAGGAAACATGTTGAAAAATTAAAAACCAGTGCTAATTTATATTTATTTACGTAAATTTGAAAATTTTATTCTAATTTGAGCCAAATTGTGAAAGGTAAGCATAATTTTACATTTTACATCCCAAAATATGAGAAAGAGGAAAAATTGTTGGTTGCTTGTTGAAGATTGAGGTCCCTCTCCCACGAGCGGGTTGATTGTGTTATCTGTCGCACGTGTTCTCCTCCAATTATGGAATCCATCGCCAGCCGACCATCAACATTCACCTCGCCTCAGTGTAACATGCTCTGCCTAATTAACTTGCAACTTCTCTCATTTCATTCTATCTTTTGTTTATGTTTTTTTTTACGAAAATTAATAATATCATTTAATATATATAATTATAAATATGAAATAACAATATTATCATTTTTTTAGAAAAATTAAAAGTAATTAATAGAAAAAACTTTCATTAATACATAATACTTACTCTAAAATTAATACATGGATAAAATTTAAAAGAAAAACTTACTATTTTTTATTGGTTATCTAATATGTCAATTATAATAAAACATAATTTATTTTATTACAAGACATGCAAAACGAAATAGATAGAGTAATTTTATTTCGTCTAATGTATATCAATTTAAATTAAATAATTAATTAAAATTAAATTACTAATAATTTTCAATGCTCATTTACTAAAAATTGTATTAAATATAAAAATTTTGAAATTTAATTTTATTGAGCTATCTCAATTTAAGCTGTATTTATTTATTTTTTATACATGTCACGAGACCATTACTTTCTCCTTCAAAAGCGCACTCAAAGAGGTGTGCAGTGCACCTATTTATATGTTCAGGATATCCTCCTGATCCATCCGATATGAGATGTAACAACTCCTATGGTCAATCCGTGACGTCTTCGTTACGGGTGGCCTACCTCTGAGTAAATTTAGGATAGGCTCTAATACCACTTGTCATAAAGCCATTACTCTCTCCCGCAAAAGCGCGCTAAAAGAAGTGTATAGCGTACCCATTTATATACCTAGAACATTTCCTAGTCCATCTGATTTGAAATGTAACAATGTGAAGGAGAATGATGATGAAAGTCGAGGGGAAAGACATTGTATGTGATTATATTATATGGATGGTAGCCGTGGACCCCAGCTGTCATATCTTATGTGACTGTCATCATTATCTAATTAACTGAATCATTACAGAATGCAGGTTATGATTTACTATGATTCCCAATGGACATGCAAAAACACATTGCATGTGCACCTTAATTTTTTTTTATTTCTTCTTAAAAGAATAGCTTACTAATTATTAGCAAATATTTAATCTTATTTTTCTTTATTCATATAATTATGGAATTGTATATTCTATCAATTTTTACAATAGTTTAATTTGCTCTAGAATTAACTTTCAACTCAGATTAAATTTTTAATTTACTGAAATATATTTTTATTTCTACAATTTTCTGAGTTCTCATAAATTCGGATAGCAAAAAGTGTTTGACCAGAAAAAAGAAAAAAAAAAGTAAACAGAAAAAAGAAAAGGAACTTGGAAGTGGGGGAATGAACCGGAGAGAGAGAGTATAATAAAAGGATCACGTGAGGATGGGTAGGCAGTGTCAGAATTCACATGCAGGGACATGTGGGTAGGTGCCACGTATGATTTCTTCAGAAAGATAAGACGTCGTGGTCCCATTTACAGCCCACGCGTGTCCTCTTGTTCCTTTCTTACTCGACACCCGATCTTTTACCAATCATTGGACACTATCTTTTTTTTTTTTATCCTATTTAAATGAAAATGTTTATTAATATTTCTTATGATTAATATGTGAAATTAATAGAATTTCCTAAAAAAATTTAATCCTAAATCAGCATCTCTATATATGGAAATAAAAACCTTTTTTTTTTTATTATTATTATTGGCTTTGTATTTTGATTTTATAACTAGCCAATAATAAAAATAACCAAAAACCCAACTCTTCAATGATAGATCCAATCTCCTCGGATTACTCGGACATCCTCATTGTGCACCGACCGCACTGCAGAATCCATTGCTGTCCCCCCATGTGCTTCGCACGCGAACATACAAATTGTGCAAAAAGAAAGAAAAAGGCAAAATTAATATACATGTTGATGCAGAAATTAAAGGATTAAAATTAAATTAAAAATTATGTCGAATATTAATCTTAAAATAAATAAAATACATGCGAAAAAAGTTAAGATAAATCTTGATAAAACCTTTATCATACGTGTTCACCTAAAATTTTTGCTCATGTAAGCAAATCATAAAATCAAATTGGATATATCACAATCAGACAGAATGTATACATTATTTTTTTATACAAAAATATTCAATTGAAATTCAAACACAACATATAGTAATTTTAATTATTAGATTAGTATCATTAAAAATTGTACAAATAATTATTAGTGAAATGCTATATTATGTATATAGATAGAAGAAGTGGTCGAAGATAGAATACAATGAAGTGTTATATATATATATATATACACTGAGACTTGAACTTTAAATCATTTACGAGGAGCTAAAATCTTTAAAATATCTAAAATAGACGTTAAAATTACAGAAAAATATAAAAAATGATATTTTTTATTCATTTCAACCCATATCATTACGAACATCATTTTGTATGTTAGCTACAGTAAATGTTATTTTTGATGTTTTAACGTAGTAAGCTATTTTATTGCTGCTGAACTTTTTTTTTTTTCTCTCTGTTTTCTTTTCTGTTATGAGATAGAGGATATATTATAAAAAAAATCATTGTAATTATATAATTTTTGTATAAAAAAAATATTAAAATAATATTTTGGATTGGAAAAAATTTTACGAAAATGCAATCTAAGGTGCACGTGTGCGGCATGCAACGAGACACCTAATTAATTGAAGAAACGGACTTTATCATATGATTCAAACAAAAAGTCATCACACTTACCATTTTCCACTCTCCCAAAAACTTTGGAAATCGAAATTAATTAATCCCTGCTATCGGATAAATTGTAATTTCAATACTTTAATTATATAAATTATAATAATTAAATATTTTAAAATTAGTTGTAATATAAAAATATTTTATTTTATATTTAAACAGTAATTTCGTTTTCAATTATTAGGTCCTTTGATATTTCGTTTAGAAAAAAAATGTGTACTTCTAACTTTTTTTTGAATTTTGAAAACTGTTATCGGATATAAGCAAATAAATATACATTTTTTTCCAGAAAAAAAGTTTGAAAAAAATAGTTTATAAAAAATTAAAAAAATCATTTCAAGTAGATAAAAAAATTTAAAACATTTTTTTAAGACACTTAATAGCAATTTCAAACACTCATTTAGTTAATATCAGATAAATTTTGATAAAAACAAAAATAATTGTAATTCTTAGTTGGTAAAGTTGAAATTTATTTTATATGGAAATTACAGTTTATTTGTTACACTTCTATTTAAAAGACTGACTGTTAAAAACAAAAATATAAAAGTTGAGATATATTTTAACTACTAAATTATTACTATTTTTATAATTAGAGTGTCTCAGTGTAATTTGGTAGTGTTTGCACGTGTGGGGTATTTTCTTGGTTGGCTGTTGTTGCACGTGTTGCGTAGTCATGCTTGTATGGGCCTCAAATCCTTACTTTGCCATGTGACTCAATTTGCATGAATTTCACCTCTAATTATATAACTTGTAATAATTCGATATCTGAAATATTATTTGTAATATAAAAGTATTTCAATTATATAACTCGTAATAATTAGATATCTGAAAAATTATTTGTAACACAAAAGTACCTCAATTTTTATTTTGTAACATAAAATATTTTAACTTTTATTTTGTAACTAAATAGTACTTCTGTATTTGAATGTTAGTCTCCCTAACATAAGTGTGATATAAAATATCCATATCAAATAAATTTTAATAAAAGTAAAATTAGATATAATATTTACATCACATAAATTTCAATTTTACTGACTGTGCATTATAACTAATTTTGTTTTTATTAAAATTTATTTAAACATTTCATGTTACACTTCTATTAAAGAGTCTAAGAGGTATTTGAAAGTATTGTTAAGTGTTCCAAAAATAGGTTTTGAATTTTTTTATTTAATTGACTGATTTTTTTAATTTTTATGAATTATTTGTTTTCAAATATACTTCTGGAAAAAATATTTATTTTTCTGTATTTACTAAAAATAGTTTTCAAAATTTAAAAATACAAAATTGTTTTCCGAGAAACGTTTTTTCAAACACAATACTAAATGAATCATAATAGTTGAAGATATAAGAACTATTTAGTTATAAAATAAAAGTTGAAGTATTTTTTGTTACAAATAATTTTTAAAGTAGTGAATTGTTATAATTTACATAATTAGGGTATTTTTGTATTATAAATAATATTTCAGATACTGAGTTATTACGAATTAAATAATTGAAATATTTTTTTATTATAAATAATTTTTTAAATATCAAATTATTACTAATTATATAATTGGAATAGCGTGCGGTAAAATTCACCCCACCCAATTTTTACATCAGAGAATCACTTGTTTGCATGCTGCTTGGGTTCTTATTGGCCCCACGTTAGGGACACAAAATATTTTCCCTTTCCCCGTAGAATAGTGACTTTGTTTATTTATTTATTTAGGTTCAAATTAACTTTGTTTTTTTAGGAAAGAGATATAATGATTATTGAAAAAAAAAAAGAATTCTTGCTAAATTTTCTTTTTATGTTCGTTGAATTATTATTTAGTTTTTTTATTTTTAAAATTTTATTAATACATTTTAATTTAATGTGTTTTATTATTAATTATTATTTTTTATTCTTTAATATATCCCTCATTAATATAAAATTGTATTGGAAATACATAAATAAACTCTATAGTTCTAAATCTATTAATTAGAAATTTAATTTATTTTTATGGAACTAAGAGAGTACTACTTAATGGAATAAAAATTTTTCTTGAGTTTTTTTTTGTTTTTGAAATTTTAATCTCGAACTGAAATTTAATTTACTAAATTGCTTATCAAAAAAATTAATAATCTTTTCAGAAATCAAATCAATAATTAAATATTGTAAAAATTTATTTTCTATTTTTAACATTTTATTATTGAATCACATGATTTACAATTCATACTAACCGAGTCAACATAAGTAATGGCCCTGAAACCTGCCACGCAGCTCTTAATCTCTTCTGCCCAAATTGAAGATATTGGGCGGCCCATATATTTACAGCCCAAAAGTTGGGCCTTTGAAATTTAGGCCAATAATTGAAAGGAAGCCCATAATTTCGTCACATAGGTTAGGGTTTTTGATAATCGAGTAGTAAAACCCTGCTGAGAGGTGCAAGACAAACATCGAATTCGGTAGAGGATTGCTAAAGCTTTCGTCTCATCTCATATATTCTTCTATCGAAGGTACTTAGAAGACGTTTTGCTTTCAACAAAGCAGTGATGTAGTATAATATATTATTCTATTCGAGATAGTATAAGTCAAATAAGTTGATTGCTTGCTTTTGCTCTCTTTCAATCCGTTACGCATCTCTTAAAATTTCTATTTTGTTCCTTATATATTACTATGCGCTCAATTCATCTCCTTCATTTGCCCATGAATGTTTTGGTTTTTTTTTTTTTTTGAATTTTAAGTTTCAAAATGCGGTCTAGAAAAGCAAGAGATGATGACAGTGATTTGGAAGATTTCGATGATATGGAAGACGAGAACCTAATGGTTAGTACGACTTCAGTTTTTCTTTAAATTATTAATATATTGGTTTTTAGTTACTCGTGCTAGGATTGATGATGCAGATGGAAGATGATGATGATGATGATGATGAGGAGGAGGAGGAGGAGGAGGAGGAGGAGGAGGGAGAAGAAGTAGACGACAAACGAGAAAGAGAGGGAGATGAAAGTGCAGAGAGCGATGAGGTTTCCTATGAAGCGGAGGTTGAGCGTGAAGAAGAGGGAAATATGCAGTATGATAGTGGTAAAGGTGCTGAGATTGAAGAACTTGAGAAGGATTACATGCACCTTCGGAAACAAGAGCAGTAAGACTTCTCTCTCTATGATCTTTTAGCCAATTTTTTTAATATTGAAATATGAAGGCAAATATTATTTTCCCATTTGATGCTTATAATTAAGATAGTTTCTTCTTCCAAGTAGGCTATGTGCATGACTTTTTTGCTTATGAATTATTATACCGCTTCCCTTTCGTATGCTTACTAACAGATGTGCCTATGTTAACATTTGTATAGAGATATATTAAAAAATCTCAAACGCCATAAGGATGAAGATCTTCTCAAAGGTCAAGCAGTGAAGAACCAAAAGGTACAATTTTTTCTCTTTTGTTTCACGTATTAGTACATTTATTTTTTATTTTTACACTGTAAATATAGTTATAAATTTGCTGATTCTTGTTTTATTTATAGTTGTTATAAAAATAATTGTTAGTGTTTTTTTTTTTAAAGGCTCTTTGGGACAAAACACTCGAGTTTAGGTTTTTACTTCAGAAGCCATTTTCAAGCTCAAATAAATTACCACAGGTCTGCTTTTGCTGTGAGTTCTTATCTATCTAGTCTTTTTTTTTTTTTTGGAAAAATATATTTGAAGCACTGTGGTCTAATTTTTTGGGGCTGTTTGCAGGAACCTATTCGGTCTTCATTTTGTGATTCAGATGGAGCAGTGAATGCAGCCTATTCTGATCTGATTACTTCATCCAAAAAGACTTTGGATTCTCTGTTGGAATTACAGGAGGTATTATAGATGATTTTGAAAAAATGTATTTTGGTACCTTGCACTTGTAGTTGGTGGTAATCTGTTATCTACATCTGATTTACCTTTGGTTGCTAATTTCAGGCTTTGCTTGAGAAGAATCCTTCTATTTCTCAGTCTTCTAATGGTATGCCACAATCACTTGTTTCACATTTGCACGCTCTGTCTTTTGTGCTTATATCTAGCTTACTTTAGTTTAGCATATGTTAAATGTAGTGTATCCTCTTTGTGTACGTCGATAGTGCTTCAATTTCAATACTGTAAATTAAACTATTGGTGACCTTGAATTTAGTTTGCTCTCAGACAATTCAAAATTAAAGACATTTATCTAATCTGCTAACTAAAATCTCTCTCAAAAATTGTGATTTTCCTGCATGAGAGACTTTTATCATATTTGATTTGGAGTATCCCGGTATCACGAGATTAGAATTTTGTGGGCTTGATCGGTTTTTTACATAGAATTTTGCTGTAACAGACGTAGTTCTTCATTTAGTTTTTGTATGTAATTCTGAAGTTCCTTGTTATTTCATATTTGTCATTTGGATTGAATATTTTTCACTGTGAGAGTTCCTCACAATATATAAAAATTGTACAGATTTACAATGCTGATTTTTGAGCCCTTACATCAACTAAATCTAGGCTAATTTTTAGTAGTTAGATCTATCTAAGGAAATAAGATCTATCCAAACAAGAAAGTTGCAGCTACACTAATAATTACACTATATTTACAATTATTACATGATTTATGCCGTTACATGATTTATGCTATCATCCCCCCTCATCCCCGCAAATTGATGCTGGTTGATCAGGAAGCATCGATTTGCCCACAAGAAACTGATGACGTTGTCATGTTATAGCCTTGGTAAATACATTAGCTATCTAGAGAGTAGTTGAAATATGAGGAAGAGAAATAATATGAGTGTCGAAGGCTTCCTGAATGGAATGACAATCCACCTCAATATGCTTAGTGCGCTCATGGTAAACAGGATTTGTAGCAATCTGAATAGCACTAGTGTTATTTGCATGGAGTGGAGTAGGAGTAGATTGGGAGAAACCAAGCTCGGCTAGAAGTCCATGAAGCCAAACAATCTTTGAGCAAGCAGCAAACATATCATAGTATTCAAATTCAGTTGAAGATTTAGAAACATGAGTGTGCTTCTTACTCTTCCAAGAAATCAAGGAATTGCCAAGAAACATACACCAACCCGTGATAGATCACTGAGTGTTCGGACAACTAGTCCAATCAGTGTCACTATAGGCAATGAGATGAAGAGGAGAATCAGCTGGAAAGAACAATCCACGGCTAGGTGTCCCACGAAGGTATTGAATGATACGACGAACAACAGCTAAATGTAAATGACGATGATGTTGCATGAATTGATTGACTTGTTGGACAACAAAGGAAATATCTGGCCTTGTAATAGTCAAATAGTTTAAGCTTCCCACCAGTTGTCAATAGACATTAGGATTAGAAATGAGATCACCCTCTTCACTACGATACTTCTAGTGGAGTATCCACAGGAGAGGCATCTTCAAGATCAGCTAATTTAAGCAAATCCTGTGTGTATTTATGTTGATTCAAAAAATACCAGAAGAATCATAATGAACTTCCAAACCCAAGAAGAGGACCAAGATCCTTCATATGAAATGAGGCTTGAAGATGTTGCAAATAAGCAATTAAGGTAGAATCTGACCCAGTAATAACAATATCATCAACATAAACTAGGAGAAGAACAATGCCAGTAGATGTCTTGCAAAGAAACAATGGTGAGTCATATTGGCTCTGCTGAAATGAAAATTGAAGCAAGGTGGACCGAACTTTGTCAAACCAAGCTCGGGGAGCTTGCTTCAACCTGTAGAGTGATCGCTTCAACTTACAAACATCCAAAGAAGAAGAGGAAGGCAAGCTAGGTGGTAGAACCATATAAATCTCCTCTTTGAGATCACCATGAAGAAAAGTGTTTTTAACATCCATCTGATGAAATGGCCAGCCTTGTGAGGCAGCAATTGAAATAACCATGCGAACAGTAGTCATTTTGGCAATTGGAGCAAAAATCTCTTCATAATTGACCTCATACTCTTGTTTGTTACCAAGGGCAACCAATCATGCCTTATAGCGATCTAGAGTACCATCAAAACGAAGCTTGATTGAGTAGGCCCATTTACAATCAATGGCTTTAACATTAGTTGAGCAATGAACAATATCCCATGCGTGATTGTCCTCAAGAGCTTGAAGTTCTTCTTTCATAGCCTTATGCCAACAATCATATTTAGCAGCTTCTGAATAACTTGAAGGTACAAAAACACTGGTCAAAGTAGTACGAAGAGATTTGTGAGGAAATCCACACCGATCAGGTGATTCTTGAAGAGAGTCGAACAGTAGTATTTGAGAGATGATTGTCTGTGGAAGAAACATTTTGAACAGGCTCATATGTCGGGTTATGCTCACAAAGCTGCAAAGTTGAACGTCGTCATGTATAAACAAATCTAGGTTTGAATCTCTCAACAATAGTATTTACCTCAGCAAAATTAGGAAGAACAAGTGACTCTGGTGAAGACTCAACATGAGTAGAAAAAAAGAATTGACTTTCAAAGAAGACCACATTACGAGAAATACGAAACCTGTTAAAACATGGATCATAGCAAACATAACCTTTGTGGGAAACACTATATCCCATAAAAGCACATTTAACAGATTGAGCAGAAAGTTTATGATGCTCATGAGGTGGCAAATGAACAAAACAAATACAGCCAAAAGTATGCCTATCAAGATAGTTGGGATGCTTATGATAAAGACAATAATAAGGAGATTTAAAGTTCAAGACGCTTGAAGGCAAGCGAATAATCAAATAAATTGCAGTACTTAAGGCTTCAACCCAGAAGTTAGATGGAACAAAAGATTCAAGTAACAAAGTACAAACATCTAATAAATGACGGTTCTTACGTTCAATAACACCATTTTGCTGAGGTGTATAAGGACAAGAGCGTTGTGAAACAATTCCCTTTTGTTGAAGAAAATCATGAAATTCATGGGACATATTCGCCACCAGAATTAGATCTGAGCACTTTAATATTGGAAGAAAATTGAGTCTCAATATAGGCTACAAATATTTTAAAGCCAGAAAATACCTCAGATTTAGAATGAAGAAAATAAATCCTAGTATACTTACTGTAATAGTCAATGAATGTAGCAAAGTACTTATAATTGGCATGAGATATAATCGGAGCAATGCCCCACACGATACTATGAATCATATCAAAACAATTTTCCGCACGACTACCATGCGAAGAAAAAGAAAGAGACTTGCTTTTACCTAACTTACATGCAGAGCAATTAAAAGGAAGATGAGAGGAAAACTGATCTTTCTTGCCCAACAAACTCGAATTTATTAAATGAGATAGGACAACTGAATTAGGATGGCCTGAACATTCATACTTAACCCTTTTGGTTTACAACAATACTAGCTAAAAAAACACAATTAGGAATAGAAAAATGCAAAGGAAACAAGCGTCCAACTTTAGGCCTTTCGCTAGTATCTTCCTTGACACTTGATCCTGCATAATATAACCCAAGGTTGTAAAATCCGGCTCGGTCAATGAATCGGGAAAGCCTGCAGGTCACGGGTTTAAGGTCGAGCCGGAGTCGAACCGGTCTACATAATATTTTCATAAAATATAATACGTCTCATATATAATAAAACATAACATGTCTCATACATAATAAAAATAGAGAATAAGTTGTTGGAGATCTTTTCTAGTGTACAAGAATAATATAACATATCTAATATTATCTTTTTTATTTTTTTTTAAAATCATATTTCATATATTTGTATAACTAAACATTTAATTAATTATTAAATGTAAAAGTAATTTATAACTTGAAAATACAATCAATCGAAATTTTCAAATTATAAAAGAAAAGTAATATAAAAAAGAAGAAAAAAATGTAAAAATGAGTAAACAATCCCATATAAAAAAAAAGTAAGAATGAAGATAACATATCATTTTATAAATAAGGGTAATTGTTTAAAAATATGTTTATTTTGACCAATTTGATTAGTTTATAGTTAAAACATCTATTTTTGGGGTCAATTTTTTGGTTGAATCTGTTGAATTGGCTAGATTGGACCAAATTTAATAATTAAAAGTTTTTTGCAAAAAATTAAAAAAAATCCGGAAAACTGGTCAAAATTGGCCAGTTTCTGGTTGAACCAGCCAGGTCGGTCCGGTTTTTACAACCATGATATAACTATCACGAGAAAATTGAACATCACAGTTATTATCAACCAATTGTCCTACTGAAATGAGATTAGTAGAAAGTTGAGGACATAGAAGAACATCTCTGATTGAAGAATTAATGTCCCCAATAAACTGGTAACTTACTTCCATTAGTGATCTGAATGTTTCCATAATATTTTTGAACATTGCTAAGAGTGTTGTTGGAATTGGTTATGTTATTGGATGAGCCAGAATCAATAAGCCAAGATAAAGATGGTTGAGTGTGCTTACCTTGAAGCCCTAAGGCTGAAAAGCTGTAATAATCATCTGCTGAATCATTTCTGGAGTAAGAGCTGATTTATCAACAGCTTGTGCACCAACAACAGCTTGATTAGCTTGATGATTTTGGGGACGAGTAGGACATTCTTTGATAATATGCCTAGACTTCTTATAATAGTTGCAAAATTTCTTTGCACAGTTAACAACAATATGTTCGTATTTCTTGCAGCTAAAGCATTGAACTTGTCGCGTATCTTTCTCCTTGCTTTTCCCATGAGTTGCAATATAAGCAATTACATTATCTTGCATTTTATTTTGCTGGAAAATAGTTTGTATTGCAAGACGCTGCTCTTCACGAAGTAATTCTCCAAAGCATACATCCAAAGAAGGAGAAGGATCACGATTCATTAGATTGGAGCAGGCTGCCTCAAATTCAAGACGTAGTTTCATCAAAAACTGATCTCGCTTGCTTTGTTCATGTACTTTTTGAAGAGCAGCCAGAGATTCAGTTGGTACTTGGACATAAATCATGTCAACATATTCTGCCCATAAGTTCTGAAATCCAGAGAAATAATCTTGAATGGAGAGATTCAGTTGGTACCTAGCAATCTCGTACTCTAACTAAAAACGTTTGCCTGTATTGTCTTGGTTATAAACCTTTTTGCAAATACTCCCATATGTCTTTAGCAATCTTATATGGCCTCAGATTGGGAACAAGTGACTGATCAACCAATCCCAAAATCCATGTCATGACTCTAGCATCTTTGACTTGCCACTGAGCCGATTTAAGAGATTCAGTAGGAGCTGGATCTCTACCATCGATGTGACCCCAGAGTTCTTTTCCCATGACAAACAATTGAAATTGAAGTTCCCAAGTTGAATAATTCCTACCCGTGAAACGCGCACAAAAAATTATCCATGTTAGTAGTTGACATCATACCCGTAACTCACCAAATGCAACAAATAGTAAAGAAAATCAGCTAACCCAAGCGTTAAAAACAGAACTGACACTCAACAAAGAATATTAGAAATATATCCAAAACCAAGATCTTAAACTCACAAGAAGACTAAAATTTTGAATTATGGCTCTGATACCTTGTCATTTGGATTGAATATTTTTCGTTGTGTGAGTCCTCACATTATATAGAAATTGTACAGATTTACAAGGCTGATTTTTTAGCCATTACGTCAACTAAATCTAGGCTAATTTCTAGTAATTAGATATATCTAAGGAAATAAGATCTATCCAAACCAGGAAGTTACAGCTACACTACTAATTACGCTGTATTTACAGCTGCTGCATGATTTATGCCGTTACATGATTTATGCATTGATATATGCTCTATCAATATTGGCCAGTACTGCTTGGCTTTGATAATAGTCCAATTAGTCATGGAAGTCAAGATACCTTTTTCCCACTTTTTCATGAGGTTTCTTGTAGTTTTATGTTGAGAAGGTTATTTTCCAGTTAACTGTTTCATCACTAAAATGCATGACAATCTATATGATTTTCTTGCCTCTGTTCCCTTTTTAGGTAATTCTGGGAAGTCAAAGAAGCTTTCAAAGGATTCTAAGAATTCAGATGTAGAAAGTGATGAAGAATGGTCACAGATATCTCAAATGAATAATAGGTATTTCCTTTTTATCTTTAATTTTGATCTGTAAAAATTCTGTAATTATCTCAACCATATTGGGGTGAATTCCAAAATAAAATTTCCCTTGATTTAATTTGATAAGTTGGCACTTCATTTATAATTGCATTATTCTTCTTCTTGGTGATTTTGTTTTGCCATGCAGGAAACTAGTTATCTTATAGGATATAAAATGCTCGGTCTACCTTATGTCTCAAATTTTATTTTTTCATGTGCAAGAGCTACGGTCCATTACTAAATGCCAATATTAAAATCTAGATTGAATACCATTCAAATATGTGCCATGTGAGAAATGTAAGGTAGGGAGTCTTTTTTCTTCCCCATAACAATGTTATCTTTTAGATTTCTTACGTAGGATAATTTGCAATTAATTTTCAGATTGTAGCCTTTTGTAGAGTGTTGAGGATGAGAGGATTGGGAAAGCAGAAATAGGCAAATAATCACAATGAGAAGTCCAAAATAGAAGCCATTTTACTGGGCAATTTATACTGGGAATACTACAACTTCAAAAAAGAAAGTTGTTAACCAGGCATTTTTCTATTTATAGCTAGAATTAAGAATTACAATGTATTGCAGGGATTTGCAAATAATGTTTTTTGATGTGAAATGTCTTATAGTATTGGAACTTTTATCTTGCAGAATAGCTGCTTTCAGAGACAAATCAGTTGACAAATGGCACAGAAAGACACAAGTGACAACTGGTGCTGCTGCTATTAAAAGCAAATTACAGGCTTTTAATCAGGTTTATTTTTGTCTTATCAGAGTCCATTTTGCTGTGGAGTATGGTAAAACTAACTGGATTTTCTCTCCCGTATGCAGAATATTAGTGAACAAGTTGCTTCCTATATGAGGGATCCAAGTAGAATGACAAAACAAATGCAATTGAAGAGATCAACGGTTGGCGTATTTGGAGCTGTTAAGTTATCTGATATTCTTTCTAGTTCATTTTCAGAAATCATGCAAAATTTTATGGAATTATTGGCCTAGGTTTCTTCAGCCATTTTGTCTTTATAATTTTCCTTGCTTATCTCCACAAAATAAAAGCTTGTCCTGATTATAGGCATTTTACTATTGAGCAGGTTTATGAGCAACTGGGAAATACCAAGGGAGAGGTATTTTAGTTACCTTTCTTAAAACTAGTGCTTCTGTCCATGTCTGCAGATGTGGTCCCTCAAGAGTCCTTTTTTCTTCCTTGTGCATATTTGCATCTTAAGTTGCACATAACGTATACCAGAAATTAGTATGGGATAAATTAATTTTTTTCTTTGTGATTATTACACCTTGTGACATAATGTTAAAGCTATTTATTCTAAATTAACAAATATTTTATAGGAAGCAACCCTTGATGGTGATCCTGAACTTCTTGATGACTTAGAATTTTATCAGCAATTACTGAAGGAATTTTTTGAAACAATCGATCCCACATCCTCTGGTTTGTACTAATCTCATTTTAATATTTTTGTCCGCACATGCTGGATCCTTTTTGTCTAAACATTTGACTGATGAAAGTTGTGTCATGTTGTCCACTAAATGAATCCTTGAGACTGATTATTGTAAATTCTTTTCTTATCTTATTCTCAGAGATGGCTTTCTATGCTCTGAAAAAGTTACGAAGTAAGAAAAGAAAAATTGTTGACAGGCGTGCCTCAAAGAGTCGTAAGATCAGGTATATATTTGTTGTAAGGCATATTTTATTTCTGAAAATAACTTGTTTCATCATTTTGACTGTCTACATGTGTTACTATATCTATATTCTGTAGGTACAATGTTCATGAGAAAATTGTAAATTTCATGGCTCCTCAGCCCATGAACATTCCTCCAATGGCTCCCAAGTTGTTTGAGAATTTGTTTGGACTTAAGACCCAGCAACCAGCTTCTGCAGTTTAATCTAGCATCCTGGTACAGTATCTAGGCTCAATTTTGTAATAATTCGTGATGTTTACATGTGTAGTTTGTCATCAAATATATTTTGCCTAAAATGTCTCTTATTTTCATAAGCTTGATCTTGTCGAGAGCTGCCAGCTTGAAAAGCAAAACTCAAACCATTGAAAGTCAAATTTTAAGCATTATTAATCATGTCCTGCCACCATTTTTCCTTCCAATGGGACTGAGTTGGCCCTTGTTTTACGAATTGGTTTCACTCGCTCGAGGTGTAATATTGAACCACCGTTTAGAAGTAGCTCTGTGAATGAAACAATATCTTTAATCAATTTATAGCATTCATTCTGTTTCTGTCATTCATATTCACTAGCAAATCGCATGTTGGTCTGATATTTTTTTTTTCTTCTACAAGCTCTTGACTTCACTGGAGATCTGAGCAAGCACAACCGTGCCAACCGCACTGGTACCACTACCCAACTCTCTGCCTGCGAAAATTTGATGGCTCTTTGGCAGCCTCTTTTAGCTGTGCCCGGGGACCTTTCATGGACGTTATGTAATCATGTTTGACTAGCACCTAAACAAACCCTTGTTCATGAAGTCGATAAATCCCATGGCCATGAAACCCATGTAAACGTAATCTAGTGATTTTAGGGACTAAGATATGAGTAATTTTTAAATACCTTTTCACGTCTAGTTGGGGTGTACAACTGTTAAATCGTTAGTATTTGAGGTTGCTATTTGAGATTGTTGTTGAGCATTTAAAAACAGTTTTTGAATTTTTTTTTGATTTAATTGACCGATTATTTTAATTTTTTATTAACTATTTTTTTAAATTTTTTTTTAAAATATCTATTTATTTACTTTATCAAAAACAATTTTTAAAATTTAAAAAAAATTAAAATTATAAAATTTTTTCCAAACAGGCCCAGCGTGATCTTAGCTCAAGTTCCATAAGAGTTTTTGAGTTGAAACTTGAAAGGACAATATATAACTTCCATTCGGCTCAGTTAAACGCTCAAGAATCAGCATGCGGTTGACCAATGAGAGTCATGGCTATTACAATTATGGCTGACAACAGAACTAACTGCCAGTGCAAATGTCTTGTAGTATTCACTCAGACCATTTATTTTCCAAATAATAATTTCTTTCCTGGAGAAGAAAATGAGCTTTTCTATCACTTTAATTTTTCAAAATATAATTATCGACTAATTATTTTTTCACTATACTGACTAGTTATCTACAAAATGAATCATCGATTCATAATTTTGATAATTTGACTATACTAATATAAAATATAACTCCATTAGACAAAATGTAAAAAATTTCCGCACTCCAGTACCTCATAGCGTTTGCGCTCGAGTTCATAATTTTTTTCCCCAAAAGAAATCCACTTTCGGTAATTGAAAAAAAGAAAAAAAAAAACATTAGTTTAATTAACAAAGTCAATCATTACAATTCAGGGGATACACAATGTAATCACACCGAGTATTAAGAAGAGTCCTACATACATCATTACCGCAACAGAGGTCTTCCAAAAACACGGCTCATATCAATGTTTACTGAGTATGGAGCAAGACCAAGTTGCTGGGATTAATTATTGCCATGGAAGATCTCAGCTTCATCATCTCTGCAATCTGAGAAGCACACTCTTATGATACATATGCCCAAAGAATGAGGGGTATACATTCTCATAAGTATTATTTAAAATTCAGTTGGGTTATGGAGTGGTAAAAAACATATAGGGAGCAAATTCTTAATACATGTTAGCTAATTGACGCGTTTGGTAATTGTTTGGGCAAATATCAACCCAGTGAATTGTAATCTTAAGACTTGCACTGATTAGGTGGGTTAATAAACTTTCCAATTTCAACCTGTATGATTATTGCCACTTGACAAGTCTGTCCCAAACAGGACTGAAGAATTACTGGTGAGAGGTGGGGGGAGTGGAACTCTACTAATGCTTCACAAACCCAAAGGTTAACGTCAATTTGTCAGCAGTTGGACTAATATCAGCAAATTCACACAGAAAAAGCCATGGGCCAACAGTTGGATTAAGGTTTTATAGTTAAAAATCTCACCACAGGTCAAGCTTGAATATATATTTTGCAAGAGGATTCTCTCAATAATAGATACAGGGAAAATTTTTTTTTTTTTCACAAGCAAACATCAATCAACACTTCCTGAAACCAAAGGAAGCATTTAAAACCAGAAACACTTACACTGACTGTTGAGCTTGAGGGCCGGCTTGTTGTACCAGCTGGGAATAAATGTATTCATCTACCCTTTGCTTTGCCAATGCTACCTGTCACACGTTCAACAATTACAAATTAAAAAAAAAAACGTCTCATTCCGAATCTCTAAAGTGCATTTTAACTTTCATGGATTCCAGAAAGACCCATAAGAAATGTACTTCTTTGCATATTTTTAACAAAAACTGGTACTATTCTAAGAATTTAAAGCTAAGTATAGATATTTTACAAAGCCATTTAACCCACAAGTTATAATTATAGAAAAAAAATAATGACTAGCATGTACAAGACAAAACATTCAAACCAACATTAATATGATATGTTGTAACAACAATCTTACCCAAATTTTGCTTATTTCTTCCGACAAAGAAGCAGTGATAGTTTTCTTAAGAACCAATTGATGCAAAAAGGAGAAAAATAAATAAATAAATAATGCATATACCTGTTGAGCAGTGCCACCAAATTGTATATGCCTATGTTTTTGTTCACCTTTTCCGCCGTAGACCTGCAAATTGTATATGCACAGAAAAACTCATTTGCAGGGCATAGAATGGGTTAAATGGACAAGTTATATGACAACATAAGATTGAATATACTCTAAAAACCAAAAATGTGAGCAAACAAGGCTTTCAACTGATGAAGATGCAAAAGTATCAGTATTCTCAATCAGCAAAGGATACTTTTACTATTTCTTTTTGAGTGCTGCACATAATCAAGTTTGAATTGAGACAACAGGTTAACAATTAATGATGCACCCACCTTGATCATTGCTCCAGATTCATTTCTGATCCTTGATATGTTGGAGCCACATCTTCCAATCAAGCCACCAACCAACGTTTCCGAGACCATCATCTCCAAGGTTACATAATCAGCTGCAAGATTGGTTGTCCTAAAGATGATGTGGTTATAACACAAACATTAAAACTTGATACAGCCACATAATGTAGCAGTCAGAAGACATGACTATTCTAAAATACAAAACATTGAATAACCTGAAGTTGGGTCTAGGAATGGTTGAGTTGGTCGGACTGTGCCATAATTGTATGTTGGACTGATAGATATCACCTGTTTTGGGGGGTTTTCTCTAAACCCAATGAAATTGACAAAAACTGTCCCATAAATAAATTTTCAAAAAAGCATACAACATAACATTCAATAAACATGGGTGCCAATCCTATTCCTACCTGAGTTGACAACCAATCTCCTCTAGAGCCTTTAGTACCACAGGGATATCCCCTGATATCTGTAATCAACAGAAACTCAAGTCATATCTTTGTAATAACACTCTAAAAATGCTGCTTGGCGTACTTCAAATGAAGATAACAAGCTCACCTGCACCACTCGATCAGATTCATGAGCAGAAGCACAGAGGGGCAACTGATTCGGAGCTAGTACAGCGATGGTGGCACCAGATGAATTCCTTAACTTCTCAATGTTTTGACCAGACATCCCTATCAAAGAACCTGCTTGTGATCCTGCTATTAACAGCCGTATGGTATTTGCAGCCACATGACCTGCACCAACCACTTTGGATGCTTCCGCAGGACTATCATCCTCCTGTATAATAAAAAGAAAAAGAAAAATCAGTGAAAAATACCCATGTACAGTTGGTATACGTACCCACATATACCCAGAGCAAAAAGCTATCGACTTTTGATGACTGAGTGTAATTCCAGCAATCTTACTTTTAAAATCAAAGAAGCTATTTGCTTGAGAGCATTCTCGGCATCAGAAACAGAATGATCACTCTCTTTCGAGCTTATGATAATTACCCGCTCTTCATGTCGCTGCATAATTACGACAAAAATGTCATTTTTAAATCTTCAATAAGAGACACACGACGCTGAAACCCTAATTTACGAAGTTGTAATTACTGGAAAAAAAAAAATGTAAATACCACAATGGCATCTGCGATTTTGATAGTGGCTTTAGTGTCTTCTCGAATCTTCTGGATACGACAACCCTCCTTGCCGATAACCTTCCCAATCTGCCTCGATGGAGCTACGATCCTAAAGATAACATCTTGCGCTTTAGCCCGTTTTGGGGCCAATCCTTCAAATTCACCGGCTGCCGCGATCGCCTCAACATCAAACTCGTCTCGCCGGCGCTTGGAAGGAGCATAGAAGTCCGGTCGGGGCAAGGGGACAGGAGGAACAGGGTTCATCGGAATTTCACCCGGTTGAGCCATCATCATCGATGTGGTCTGGGGATAGAATTGTGTGTAAGGGTAAGGGAAATACATGATGCCGAGTCTAAAATGGAAATGAGTGGAAAAAATAGAATTTTAAGGGTTTTATGATTCTGTGCTCACTACAAATTTACAAATATACCCTTGGTATCTTCCCACACTCTCTCCTCTTGACGCTTTGTCTGGATGGAAGGAAGAAAAAAGTAATTAATAAAAGAGTGAAAAAAATATGGAGATAAAAATAGTAAAAAAAGAAAGAAAAAGACATATAACTACTTTATGTCTTTTTTGAGTAATTAATAAAAAAATAAATATTTAAAATAATAAAAATAATTTTATTAATTTTTAAAAAATAAAATTATAAATAAATAATCAGTTTTCCACCTATCTCTCTGCATTTCAATTTAGAGTGTGGGAAAAAATAAAAAAATTGAGTGAAAATGAGGGATAAGCTTTATTCTTTCTTACCCCGCCATTTGATGTGTCTTTCTTTCTAATTATGAGTAACTATCTTACTCGACCCTTCCATTACTTATCCCATTCTAAACAATTCCCGAGTCTCTCTGTTAGATTTCAATGGAAGCAGCACCAAAAGGCAAAAATCCTAAAAGCATGCCTATCCCAAAATTTCTTTATCATTCTATGCCGCCATTTCAGCTCTTTGCCAAGGCTGCCAAAACTGTCAATAATTCCCTCGAAGTACAGGCCCAAAGCCATCCGAGAAGCCTAGAAAGCTCTAACAGAGTACTTTTGCTTGACGAGATCACTGCCCTTTACCTACGCGGAACACATCAGCAAGAATCCCTCCAGGAGTGGCAACGGGGCGGATTTTTCCGTCTCTGAAATCCCATAAAATATAAGAAAAAATTCACTCCGAGCAGAATAGGTGGAACACCGCAGATCAAACTAAAATTGTCATCCCTAAATCCCTCGTCTGGCTTTCCAATCTCATTGCCAATGTTGATTTCTCGGCCTCCAATTTCTCCAAGTCTTTGCGAAAGTTCCTCAGGTACCATCCATCCCATCCTATCCCATCCCATCCCATCAACGAATTCGAATTCTTTTATGGAAGTACTAGGATTGATTCTGATGAGGTTCGTGGGTTTTTGCCCACCAACAAGTTTTTCTTTTCTGAGGATACGCGTGCTTTGGATGCTGCTGGCGCGCTTTCTGGTTTCGGGTTTCCTTGGAACTAGCTCGTATGCATGGAATTCAACCAGCTGCTCCAGAACATTGGTTGAATGTTATGCTAACAAAACTCCAACTAGTGAGTGAAATACAATGAGCAGTTTGTGACTTGGTATTCCTTCCACAGATAGTACTGTATGCAAAAATTTGTGTATAGTTGTTGCAAATTTATTTATTAACTGCTAGGAGGTGGATATTGTTGGCACCTGAAGATTTATTTGGATTGAGGAGAATTTTAGGTATCTGTCAAAATTATAGATTTAAATTTTTTTTAATTTTATCAAAATATGCAATCAAATATTATATGATATCAAAACATACTTTTCATGTTAATTTTGAGTATTTATCCATAACTTTTATCAAAACATATTTTGTTAACTTTTATGGATAAAATATATTTTACCAATATCATCATATAATTTTTAAGAACAAAATAAAAAATAAAAGGATTAAAACAAACCTTTTATTACAGAGATTACCAAGGTGCAAACCAACCAAAAAAATCAAAAGCTTTAATTGCGTTGATGAACTTCTTTGTTAGTCCCAGATGTATGATCATAAATTTTTTCCTTTAGGAAAATTTATAAATTACTAACACTTTGAAAGATTTTTCTCATTATTTTCCTTCAATACTCATACCATATGAGAGAAAGAAAATTTTTAAGAACAAAAACGATTTTTGCTCGAAAAAAACAAAGGAACCAGAAGAAGAAGGATTTGTTTTTTTTTTTTTAAAGAAGAAGAAAGAAAAGAATTAAGGAAGAAGAAGAAAAAGATTAATCTTAATCTCTGCCCTTAGAACAGAAGATGGCCTAAAGGCCAACACAAAATTTAACCTCATTAAATGAGGTTAGCTTGGCAGATGCAAAAAAAAATTGATTTTTTCTTTTATTTATTTATTTATAATATAATGATGGTATAATAATTGCATAACTTATTTCTAACTACCACTATTAATTATAAAATTAATTTTCTTTTCTATAATTATGTGGTAATTACTTTAATATACCACTATAATTAATTTAATTAACAACTTAATTAAATTATTATAATTTTAATTAACACTTTAATTAAAATTGTAAATAAAAGAAATAGTTAAAATTAATCAACATTAATTTTAACTCAAAAATATATGTGATCGTTTCTAATTTAATTCACAATTAAATTACTCCCCACATCTTTATATGGACTAGACTAATGAATAATTTGGTATGACTTATAAGGTCAATAATTTTATCAAAACGGAAATATAATATTAACTCCTTAATATTATATCGGACACAATTTCTGAATTCCTCGTATACCTGGATATATTAAATATCATTCTGGAATTCTCCTTTTAATTACCGATAAAATCACAAGTATTATTTTGACCACTAAATCATAATATTAAGTCCTCTCATTATGATCCCGATATTGATTAGGGTCACAACATATTAAACCCTATTAGTCAATATACTAATAAGTGATAATTTACGTTCTGATTGAAATAAGACTTATCATTATTAATCTAATTAATAATTCAATCTTACATTGAATAAGTCATATTTCTCCTAGCCAGGAATTTATTTTATCAGAACCAAAATATCAACTCCATTAGGACCTTGCCCTGGTGCTATAGGGTAACGAGTCCTACTATTAGTAATCTCATGTCTCACTACATGACTAACTGTGGTGACTACAAGCCGGATTACCAAGCGCGGATAGCCTAGTACAAGGCAAGAGCACCTCCACAGATACCCATGAAAGGAAAATCTTGACACCTCAAGTCAAAGGACTTCGAGTCACATAAGACTCATATATTATGACCAAGATAATAACTGTTGACATGTAGCACTATCTGTGCAGTTATTATCAGGCATCACTGTTCGGTACCCTTAACTCTTTAAGAACCCACTGATTTATTTAGATATCTTTATATCATGGAGAATGAGATTCCTCCTCAAAATAAATCATGTGATAACCTAGAGGTTCAATGAACGCCCAATTCATTGTCCTATACCGGTTATGAACATTTTTAAAATTATCTTTTACTAAAGATATTTATCTCATTATTATCAACAACTTGATAATAAATTCTCTATAGATAATTAAAGGGTCATATATTTCATAGTATAATTAACTACTGCATTCAGAATATAATCAACAACTTGAATATTTATTTATTATAAATGTGAAATATACATGTGTCCATTGTGGTATAATAATTAATATATAAAAAGCTGTGAATGCACTAGGGCATACACACTATTGATAACATTAACTACGAACCTTTCCATAGATAATTATCATTGCAATTCATCCTTTCACCATTCTATACCCCACTTACTTTAAAGCATGGACTATGTGTCAGTTATCGCTAGACTGAGTATGTCACACCTAGCCCAAGTGATGTTAGAACCTGTTTCTGGGACTCATTACTCAAATAGACATATCACTGACCATCTTCATGACATTTCCACTATGGCCAAAGATTTCCGAGTAATGATCCCGTCAAGAGACCATAGGTATATACTCCCTCTATCATAAGTGGTGAATCCTCTATTGGCTACCCAATTACCTTCGAATACCTCAACCTGCACCCTATCACCACCCACCCTATTAGCAACCTTTATGAGGCAATAAAGAATGAAGTCAAAGCACAGAATCAGCATCCAAGATATCCTTGAGTACCTCAAGTCTAAGGATTCTTGCACCATTGCTATAATAAGACTATCATTGATATTTGAATAGATGATCCATACGATGGTCTCATAGCAAGTTATCTAATGTACTTGACTGCATTGGCAAGCATCCACATATTAACTCTAGACAACTCATGCTATGAGATTTATTATTTGATCCAATCAAGGAGTATAACATGTTCTAGTCTATCGAGATTAACAATGTCTAGTCTTATTAATCCTATGACTAGGGACAATTTAGATATAACCATAATTACACATGATAGGAATCTCAATATCATGGTCCCATCATGATTTACTTCATGTTATGTTTATATCATGAACTTCACTAATTAATTTAAGATCCAATTAATTCATAGTACAAATGAATATTAATAAATTAAAAATGCCTTTATTCATGTGAAATGAATTTGTACAATAAGTGCTAAAGGTGATTACCTTTAGAGCACTACTTTATCAATCTCCCACTTGCACTAAGCCAATCGCTTTTATATCTAATACCATAAGTGAGTACATGAGGATCATAGTTTTTTTGGGGAAGTGGCTTAGTCAATGGATCAGTAATGTTCTGGTCAATGGGCACTCTCTCTATTTTTACATCATTTCTAGTAATGATCTCTCTAATCAAATGGTATCTTCTGAGCACATGTTTGGACTTTTAATGAGACCGTGGCTCCTTTGCTTATGCAATGGCTCCATTGTTGTCACAGTACAATTGTATCGAATCAACAATACTAGGAACCACTCCTAGTATTGTGATGAATTTATTTATTCAAACCACCTCTTTAGCTACCTCAGAAGCTACAATGTACTCTGCTTCAGTTGTGGAATCAACAATCAACTCTTGTTTAGAACTCTTCCAACTGACTGCTCCACCATTCAATATGAATACATAACCTGATTGAGATTTCGAATCATCTCTATCAGATTGGAAGCCAGCATCTATACACCCGCTTACAGTAAGATCTCTATCTCTATATACTAAGAATATATCCTTAGTCCTTCTTAAGTACTTAAGGGTATTCTTGACAGCCACCCAATGACCCTTACTAGGGTCCGACTGGTACCTACTCGTGACACTCAAAGCATATGATACATCAGGCCTTGTACATATCATAACATATATGATTAATCATATAGTAGATGCACATGGGATCAAACTCATGCAAGTCCTCTCATCTTGTGTCTTTCGACACATAGATTTCAAAAGGGTAATCCCATAGGTTATAGGAATGAATCCTTTATTGGATTGCTCCATGCTAAATATTTTTAGCATCTTGTCTATGTATGTAGACTATGAAAGATTAGATTTATCTCTATAGATCCTTATCCCAAAATATAAATTGCCTCTCTAAGGTCTTTCATGGAGAAATTCTTGGATAACCAAATTTTTACAGATTGTAAGACCAAGACTTCATTTCCCATAAGCAATATGTCATCTACATACAACACTACGAATATGACTGCACTCCCACTAACCATCTTGTACATACAAGGTTCATCTGGATTTTGTGAGAAACCAAACTCTTTGATTGTCTCATCAAATTAGATATTCCTACTCCTATATGCTTACTTCAATCTATAAATGGATCTTTGAAGCTTAGATATGAATCCATTTGGTTGTGTCATGTACACATCCTCAGTGAGGTTTCCATTAAGGAAAGATAGACACATCCATTTGCTAAATCTTATAGTCATAATAAGTGGTAATGGGTAGGAGCATCCTTATGGAATTAAGCATAGCTACTGGACTAAGGGTCTCATCATAGTTAATTCATTGTCTTTGACGATAAGCCTTAGCTACTAGTCTAGCTTTATAGGTAACCACATCACCCTCTATGTCAATCTTCTTCTTGAAGACCCATTTGCACCCTATGAGCTTTATTCCCTTTGGGTGCATCAACCAAGGTCCATACATGGAATCCATTTCTAATTGCATGGCCTTTAGCCATTGATCATATTCTGAACTCTTCAGAACTTCTTCATAGCTGGTCGGCTCATCATCCTCAATTAGCAAGATATCGTTTTGATTGCTTATGAGAAATCCATATCTCTCAAGAGCAGAATATATCCTACTAGATCTACGAAGATCTTGTGCATCAGAAGGTGTAGCTGTTATTTCATCTCCATAAATAATAGGCTCGAGTTCAGGCAGTTGATCTACGTCTATTACAGCACCTTGAACTTCTTCAAGTTCAATCTTGCTCCCACTATCTTCTTTAAAAAGCAATTCTTTCTCCAAGAAGGTAGCATGCTTTGAAACAAACACTTTTTGTTCCAAAGGATTGTAGAAATGATATCCAATCATTTCTTTAGGATATCCTACAAAAAGGCATCGATTAGATTTAGCTTCTATGTTGTCCAACGTTGTTTGCTTTATATAAGCTAGACAACCCCACACTTTCATATGAGAAAGTATAGGCTTATTGCCTTTCCATATCTCATGTGGAGTAGTATCAACTGTCTTGGAAGAGACTCCATTTAATATATAAATGATAGTCATTAGTGCATAGCTCTAAAAGGACTTAGGAGTTTTGCTAAGCTGATCATTGACCTTACCATATCTAACAAGGTTCGGTTTCTCCTTTCATCCATACCATTGTATTGTGGCATAAAGGGTGGAGTCCATTGAGATAAAATCTAATTTCTATGGTTCAAACATATTCTTATAGAGTGAGCTTGAGGCAACTCAACAACACTAACTCTAGAAGAACTCTGGTTCTCCCCACATTAATGGAAGGCATAAGACATAATTATTTATTTAGTGAGGGATTTTGTTAATTTAGTCTCATCATGTTATTATTGCACACTTTTATATATCATACATTCATCATATAGATATATAAAGATAGCTACATTAACTATATGGCATGATTATGGACATGCTAAAGTCAATATCTTGAGCCAAAGAGAGATTGACTAGCTCTTACCTAGGTATATCTATGAATTACAATCCAATAATAGAAATAAAATTCCAACTTCTAAGTTTCTTGTTTAAGGCACCATCTCCGTTACTTCTTGCTCATTTGTATCTCCATTCTAACCTAATCCTATGTAATCTAATTGCATATTTCAAAAATAGAAAACCTCAATTTACATTTGAGGGGAGTAAAATGAGAAAAGAAATATATTAGAAATAAGAGGTAGGCAGGGACATACAAGCCCTATTTACCACAAAACCAATTTCATGCGTGCTCATTCACATTGGTCCTAAGTTCATAATTATCTATCATGCCTTTGCATACACCCCTAGCATGCATTCTCTAATGCATAAAATTAAAATAAAATTGGTAGTGATGATTTTGGATTGAAAATTTGAAAGTCGATTCAACACTTGAACCGAAAATGCCTATATTTTATTTTGGCTAATTTAATTTTGTATGTCATTTTAATGTGGAATTTAATAATTAATCAAATCAAATTAAATTCCATATTTCCAAAATTAATTCACCTTAAAATTAAATTATTATGATGTCAAAAATTAAACAATTTAATTTTAACATACATGCCACTTTCTAGTCTATTAAATTAATTGCTCAGCTTAAATTAATTCAAAATTAATTTCTAAAAATTTCCAAAATTTCCAGAATCTCAAATCATCATTCTAAGCATCTTTGGGTCAACTCAAGTCTATCAAATAATTTTTAAACAAGCCAAAATCATCAAGATAAACGAACCAACACACAAATACTCAAAATGACTCATTTGCCGTTTAGAATTAATTTAGAAATTTAATTCGGACAAATTTATTTTGGCGTGCATCTAACATCAAAATAACATATTTTTAATCATATAAAAATTATTTAAAGGTGTTGGAAATGAAATATTCACGTAAAAAAAAATCAGTCCCACCGAGTACCCTTAACAGACCCGTTTCGGTGTTTATTTAAAACATTAATAAAAAAAATTTTAATTAATTATTGGACACTTCCAGAGGCTTAACCACATTCTTAATATATCTAAATAATTTTTCCATAATAAAATTACAAGCAAAATATGAACAGACCCAACAATTAATCCAAACAACATTACATATTCATCAACAATAAAATTTTCAGCAATATTGTAATAAATTTGAAATTAATTATTTGAATCATATTCTAACTATTTTTCAATCAATATAATCATCCTCAATCATTTCATGATCGGATCATAGAAAGAACAATATGTAAAACAAATTTTACTAATTTATTTCAATTTTAGAAAGCAGAAGATTCAAAATCTTCAAAACCATGCAATTAAACTGTAGCTTAAATTAAAATTAATTTTAATGGGCACAAGCCGACTCTGATACCAACGTTAGATTTTTAACATATATCTTATACACAATATATTAGTGAAAACAAAAAAAATTAAAACCTGAATCATAGCTTCTTGTCGGGATCATTACTTGAGAATCTCTGGCCAGAGTGGAAACGTCCTGAAGATGGTCTTCAGTAACATGTCTAATAGAGTAGTGAGTCCTAAAGATGAGATCTAACATCACTTGGACTAGATGTTACATAGTCAGTATAGCGGGAGTTGATATATAGTCTATGCTTTGAACTGAGTAGGGTATAGGATGGTGAAAGAACGAATTGCAAATATTATTGTCTATGGAAATGTTTGTAGTCAAACTAATGACTTTCTAGTCAATTGGGGGTCATGATGTGTTAGTAGATACCACTGATGACTTTCTTAAAGTATTTGATAATTTAAGTGGCTAGCATAACCGGAAACCTAATGGGTCACACGCTTTGGAGATGTGAAAATTGGGTAAAATGGCATTGGATGAGATCTAAAATATGAGAGAATTATTTCGAGTAGGTCCACGATAAGATTGTGAGAAAAAATCGCTCTAGGGAGTTGATAGGCCTGTATGGGCCCATGCCAGGCGGGTGCAGCAGCACGCCAATCACATATGAATTGGCCAATTTACTATTCATGTTTCTTCAGTTTATCCTCTCTTCAATTTTGATCCAATTTTCTATATTTTTTTTTATCTAAAAGACCCCAAAAGACATAAAATAGAAAAGGAAAAATTTTTGGAGGCAATAAGAAAATTAAAGAGTTTAATTTTCCTCTCAAATGAGCATACACCATTGCTAGAATTTTGGGATATGTTCAACCCATCTCCCTAGTGGTTTCATCCTGTAACACCCTTGATTTTTCCACATACATTATTACATGTATTTTAGTTGGACATATTCTTTTATAAATATCATTCACATGAAGTATATGCATACACAGGGATTTTAGCTAAAACATGCTCACGAGGTAGACTTGCTACATGTCGGTTTATCGTAATAAGAGCAAGTCGCACATGTCAAATTATAAATTAAATAAGGATGACAAAGTATTGAAAATAAATTAATTAAATGATAGAAATTAAAAAAAACAAAAGAAAAAAGAAAAGGAAGAAAGGACAAAGAAAGTTATGCAGCTTTTGGCTTATTAGCGCTGCCTATTTTATTATTTTTCACACATTCTAAATAGCCTTCTTTCCCCAGCCCGTTCCCTCTTCTTCTTCTCTCAAAAGAGCCTTCTTTTCTTCATTGTTTCATCTAAGTTTTACAGTAAATTCAGCCCTTGTAAGTTTGTTCTTGGTAAGTAATCATCTATTCTTGTTTAAGTGTCCATTATGACTGATTAGGGTTTGTCACAAGCAGTGTTTTGGCACTCAATTTTGAAAGCCATAGAAACTGATTCTGGAAAGGTGTCAAACATAAAACTTGTAGTTTTATGTCTTAGATTTATGGCTGTATAAATAGATTTGCATGATATGGTGCTGTTGAAAGATATTGACATCAGACTAGAACTGGTTCAATTGAGGAACCTAGCTGAATCATCTACTATTTTGATTATTTTTCTATATGATAGAGTCAATATTTGAGGAAATCAAAACATAAAAGTTGTAGATATCTGTGTTTTATATTGTATACTAAATTTTAGGATCAGATTATGGACAGATGTTGAATTATCTCCAAGAGAGTCATGTCTGTTCTATGTTTGAGCTGCCTGCTTAGTGTCCAGTGCTGGCTCAGTCAATGATTTGCCAATTTTGAGCTCCTTATAGACATAATGTATAAATGGTCAAAACATGAAAGTTATAGTACATGTCTTAGCTAAATTGACAAAGATATCACCTCCATAGGTTATGTTTTGTATGAGATATGACCTTCAGTATTTGGACTGGACAGAATGCCAATCCTATTTCTGACCAGTCAAAATTACCCCACCATATAAGGACCTTAGAGGTAGAATAATGAAAGTTGTCAAATGAAAAATGTTCTATTTTAACATATCTATGTTCATACAAAGTTTCATAAAAATATGACTTAGATATTGTGAGATATGAAGAATCAAATTTGGTGTTACAAAACAACCTAAAGTCTAAGATAGGGCATAAAATAGAATACTTATATAAATTGTATAAAATATTCCAAAATGGTTCAATTTGTCTAATATTTAGATATGTTATAACCATATATGTTAGCTTTAATTAGAAATAAGAATAATACAAATTGGACTAGTATAAAAAAAGTTACAAGCTACTTAACACATGAAGCTTACACTACCATAATACCAAACCCTAGTTAGTGGTCCATATTATGCATATTTCAATTTGTTTAAGTTTCACTAAGTTTATTTAGCTATCAATTGACAAACTATACATTCAATTAGATCCACAGCATATTAGAAACCCCCAAGAAAGTCAAAGACAATAAATTAGAGGCTTAGTAGCGAAAGAAAAGGTGAATTTAATTATCAAACGATTTCTTTGGTACGTTTGCTTATTACATGCTATGTGCATTGTGACTTGACCTGCTCTTATATGAATTACATGATTATAATGGCATGGCTATGATATGAAAAAGTAATGAATGACTTAAATACGTGGTTGTGCTATAAGTTTTCTTACATGCAGTGATTGATGATTGAATATGCAAATGTTAAATAAAAATTGTTGCAAATGCATATGCATATGGATTTAAAAGGCATTGTGACTAGCTAAATGACATTGTAAAGCAAAAGAAGAGGTCTATGGCGTAAACAAATCTTCAAAAACAAAAGAAAAGGCCTACGGTCTAACAAATGTACAAATATTGCAAATGATCAAGCTAGTTAGCAAATGCAAATGTTCACATGGAAACTTGAGATAGTGTCTGCTTAGCCTGGTCACAACAATAAGAAAATGACATAAGCATAAGCAAATGAAATGTTTACACGAACTAATATTATTTATATTCATATGATATTGATAAATAGAATGACAAGTAAAATATGTACAATTGATGATTATTACTTGTAATTGTGATTGGCTTGGTACTTTAGAAAGATTTTGATGATTATTCTCATTGAGTTGCAACTTATCAAATTGCATTATTTTTCAGGAAAAATCGAGTAATTAGCTCATTTTGGAGGTGCATATTATATAGAAGACATGGATCACAGGTTATTGGCCGAGCCTCACCAATCTCTCTCCTTGCATTGCATATATGTATAGGAATATTTGTATTTTGGGTTGTATATCTTTATATGTATAAATTAGTAAATATGCAATGATGTGTAAATGTGTATTTGGCCTTGACCTTTCTAATAGAAATAATTGAACATGGTGTCTGAATTATTAACATATGTGATATATTATGTTTATAATCAGAATGTGATGTTTAGCTGAGCTGTCAAATGTTACAAAGTGATATTGATATATGATTCAAAAAACATATCCCTCATTATAAACAGGACTCTGTCCTATTCTCATACAATACACGATAACATGATACAAGTATAAGTGATATTCATAGGCATAAGGTGTTACATATCCTCTCATCTTTACATGGATATTGTTAGAGATAATCTAAGATTGGATTGCTATGAATTGCTACAACCCAACAAGAAGAGAAGTTAAAAAAAAATCAAGAAATCTATAAGGGTATAATTTTTGAATTTTCTTTGGTTAAATTATTTTTAATTGGCACAAGTAGAATCCCTTAATTCGGGTTTTGGAAATTTTATTTTCCGCTGTGTAATATGTATATGATACATGGTCAAAACTCTTCATTGGTATCAGAGCCACCTTGTAACATTCTCGACCATCCATATATGCATTATCACATGCATTTTATTTGAATATATTTATTTTATAAATGTCTGTCACACGAAACACATGCATACGTAGAGATTTCGGCGTGAACGTATTCACGAGATAAACTTGACAC